>JAOTQR010084506.1:0-26009 GCA_025774065.1 Solanum ossicruentum
TTTCACTATGATACCTAAGCCTCCTTGTACTCAAATTGCATGATTTAAAGTTTATTTACAAAAGGCTCTGGCTTATTATGAAATTCACTACACACAATGTTAAAGCTATGTAAAGTTGTGACTGTTTTGCTATGTTTTGAGCTATAAATCATTAATCTATTATAAGATTTAAGAAGGGGTTTTGATGTATATTGCTTGAAGGTATTGTGATGTTGATTGAAGGTTATACAATGGATTTTCTTACATGATTTCATCTCTATTTTGCATGGTTTTATATTACCACTTCACACCCTCAAAGTGTTTGATAAAATTTTCGGATGTGGTTCCTTGAGGAGTTAAAGGTCCAAAGCATGAGATATGATATGAATGACTATTTGATGATGATATGAGCTTATGTATATGATATACTCTATACAAAGTGTTGCATATGACCATACCCAGTCTAGGGGTACATGAGCCTAGGTAACCATGTTGGGGGTTTGTACTCATTAACCATGGAGGGGTTTATACTTCGTCACGGTGTTGATAAGGTGTGATTATCATCAACCATATGAGTGGTTTATATCACACAACCACCAAGGGGTTTATACCTTGAATAGCTAGCTTGGTCTCTTCTACACATATGATATCCTTTATGAGCGTAAGTTACTTAAGCATGTTATACTTAAGCATAGATCATACATGCCATATTATTATCTTATGCCTATTGCTTATATTATGCATTTCGATTATGTTGCCTATCTATTGTTGCATAACATCCTACATACTTAGTACATTCAAATGTACTAACGCATGCTCTATGAGTACATGATGTCACCATCTAGGGACCGGTGCCCAAGTTGATCATCCTCTCCACATGGTAAGTTTGGTGCTACTTAAGCTAATTGGTGAGTCCTCCACTTTATGGACCTTGGTCTACTATCTCTCTTGTTATGTATTAAGATACTCTTCCTTATGTTCTATATGACTATGAGGGTGAGCTTGACTGCTTTGTCTTGGCCCCACTTTTATCTATATAGTGGAGGTGGTTGTTGGACATGTTATGTATCTATGATATGAGTTGACTCTTGTCTCTTGATTATGATGATATGGAAGTGGTTTCCCTTATCCTCGATTTTCTTATTCCTTTATCTCTTGATGCTTGATTTATTATTTCCGGGACCAAAGATGTGTAATGATGCTCTAAGAGGCTTGCTTGGGGTCCTTCCAGGTTCCCCTTGCACCGTTTCACGTCTAGGCCCTAGTCTTGGGTCGTGAAAAGCTTGGTATCAGAGTACTAGGTTGATGGATCCTCGAAGTCCAACACAGCACGTCGATTAGAGTCTTATTGATGGTTATGAAGTGCTCCATGACTATGAATAGAAGGCTCTGAGGCGTTTTAGGAAATATTTCCCTTCTTCATGTTCTATCTCATGCTATAGAGTTGTAGTGAGTTTTCCCCCTAACAATTGTTCTTTGTTATTCTAGATTATGCCAAACACTCAAGGACGGAGGGAACAAACTCCCCAAGGAGCAACTCACTAATGGTGAACACTGGGATGCTCTTACTATGCTTGCCCAAGTGGGGGCCAACCAAGTCAATCAAGGGGCCCAAGCCCCTCATGCTACTACCCTAGGAGCTAGGGTAAGCGACTTCGTGAGGATGAATACTCCGGTTTTCTATGGTTCAAAGGTGGATGAAGATCCACAAGAGTTCATTAATGAGGTCCACAAAATATTGAATATCATGGATATTGGGTCGAATAAAAAGGCGAAATTGGTGGTGTACCAACTCAAAGGGATAGATAAAATATGGTATAATCAATGGAAGGGTGAGAAGGGGGTTGGTAATGTGGTTCTTTGGGAGGAGTTCTAATTAGCTTTCCATAACAAGTTTTTCCGTCTTGAGCTTAGAGAAACAAAGTGGGTAGAGTTTATGAACTTGAAACAAGGTGATATGAGTGTGAAGGATTATGCCCTCAAGTTTAATCAACTTTCAATGTATGCTCCTCATTTGGTGGCCGATCCTAGATCTAGGATGAATAAGCTCATGGTAGGGGTCTCCAACTTGGTACGCGAAGAACATCGGTCCACTATGCTAATTAGTGACATAGGCTTACCTCAGTTGATGACCTATGTCGAGCAAATAGAGGAAGAGAAATTTAAGAAGAAAAGGGGGCATGAGGCTAAGAGGGCCCAATTTGAGGGTAATTTCCTAAAGGGAGCTAAATTTCGTCAAGGCGAAGGGCCTTCTCATGCTACTAATAGGGGGTTTGACAATGACTTCCCTAGGCCTCATGGTGTTAGTAAGGTGGCTCCTATTGATGTGTGCCCTAAATGTGGAAGGATCTATGGAGGCCCATGTTTGAAGGATTCTGATGCATGCTATGAATGTGGGGAGCTTGGTCACAAGAAGATAGATTATCCAAGAAATAATGGAAAGGTCCGGGGTTATAGTACGGTCCCATTGGGGAGTGATGGTCCTCAAAAATTGATTTTATGCTCTACATGAAAGGAAAGGGGTTGGTGAGGTCCCCAATATTGTTACCGCTATGTTGAAAATCTTTGATGCTTTGATTGATCTGGGTGCCACTCTTTCTCTTGTTACCCCTCTTGTTGCTAAGAATTTCGATGTTGTCCCTAAGTTGTTGCATGAGTCATATGAAGTGTCTACTCCTATTAGTTCCCCTATTGTTTCTAGGAAATTTTATAAGACTTGTCCTATTTGCATTTTGCATAAGTTTTTACCTTGTGATCTTATTGAATTAGACATGGTAGATTTTGATGTCATACTTTGGATGGATTTGTTGCATGCCTACTACGCTTCTCTTGATTGTAGAACCCATAAGGTTAAGTTTCAATTTCCTAATTGACCCGTCTTTGAGTGGGAAAGTCAAGATGTGGTGGTTAAGGGTAGATTCATTTCATGCATTGAAGCCGATATGTTTATTTCTAGGGGGTATTTGTATCATCTTGTGAGGATTAAAGATGTGGAGTCCAAAGTCCCTTCCATAGGGCCGGTTCCGGTTGTAAACGAGTTTCTTGATATCTTCGAAAATGACCTTCCCGTTGTCCCTCCCGAAAGAGAGATAGATTTTGGCATAGATCTCCTTCCCTTGACTCAACCTATCTTTATTCCCCTTACTGTATAGCCCAAGTGAAGTTCAAGGAGTAAAAGGAACAATTAAAAGATTTGTTAGAAAAGCGATTTATTAGACCTATTCAATCACCTTGGGGTACTCCGGTGTTGTTTTTGAAAAAGAAGGATGGGTAACTTAGAATGTGCATTGACTACATAAAACTAAATAGGGTCACCATCAAGAATAGGTACCCTCTTCCAAGGATTGATGATTTGTTTGACCAATTGCAAGGGGATAACTTCTTCTCTAAGATTGATCTTCAGTCCGGGTATCATCAAATGAGGGTGAGGGAGTGTGATATTCCTAAGATGGCTTTCTCAACTAGATATGGACATTATGATTTTCTTGTGATGTCGTTTGGGTTGACAAATTCACTGACCATCTTCATGAACCTGATGAATAGATTCTTCAAACCTTACCTTGATTCCTTTGTTGTAATCTTCATTGATGATATATTGATCTATTCACATTGTAGGGAAGAGCATATGGGTCATTTGAGGGTGGTGTTGAAAAGACTAAAGGATGTGATATTGTATGTAAAAATGATAAGTGTGAATTTTTGTTGAAGAAGGTTGCATTCTTGGGTCATGTGGTGTCAAGGGATGGTATAAAAATGGATCCTAAGAAAACAGATGTGATTAGGAATTGTCCTAGACCATTGACCCCATCAGATATTAGGAGCTTCTTGGGCCTTGTGGGTTACTATAGAAGATTTGTGAATATGTTCTTCTCCATTGTTTCTCCTATGATAACATTAACTCAAAAGAAGGTTAAATTTTTGTGGACCGATGAATATGAGAGAAGCTTTCAAACATTGAAGGATAGGCTAGTGTCCGCTCTTATATTGTCACTGCCAGATTGGCTCGAGGGATTTGTTTTATATTGTGATACATCTAGAGTTGCTTTGGATTGTGTACTAATGCAAAATGGTAAGTTCATAGCCTAGGCTTCTAGGAAACTCAAAGGTCATAAAATGATTTATCCTACCCATGATCAAGAGTTAGCCGCCATTATGTTTGCATTGAAGATTTGGCGTCATTATCCTCACCGATCATAAGAGCCTCCAATATGTCTTCACTCAAAAAGATTTAAACTTGAGACATATAAAGTGGCTAGAACTTCTTAAAGATTATGACGTGAGGGTCCATTATCATCCGAGTAAGGCAAAAATGGTGGGGGATGCTTTGAGTCGGGTATCCATGGGTAGCCTAGCTCATGTTGATGGTGGTGATAGGGAAATGGCTAGGGAGGTACATAGATTGGCTAGATTGGGGTTTAGGTTGGCAGAGGTAGAAGATGGTGTTGTTGATAAGTCTATGTCATCATTGGTTGATAAGGTGATAGAAAAACAAGTTCTTGACTCCTCCTTGCTTGAATTGAAGACCTTGGTGAAAGAGGGCAAAGCAGAAGTTTTCTCCCAAGGGGAAGATAGTGCCTTAGGTACCACGGTAGATTGTATGTGCCTTGTGATGATGGTTTGAGGGAGAAGATCCTTAATGAGGCCCATAATTCTTCTTACTCCATCCACCCCGATCCCATGATAATGTATAAATACTTGAGAGATGTGTATTGGTGGGGAGGCATGAAGATGGATATTGCCAAGTTTGTTTTCGGTTGCCACAGTTGTCAACAAGACAAAGACGGATATCAAAGGCTGGGTGGCCTAACCCACGACATAGAGATTCCTACTTGGAAGTGGGAGGTGATTAATATAGATTTTGTGGTTGGGTTGCCCAGGAATAGAAAAGTTTTTGATTCCATTTGGGTTGTGGTTGATAGGATGACGAAATTGGCTCACTTTCTACCAGCTAAGACTGAATATGAGGATGAAAAGTATACAAGGTTATAGATCCCTGAGTTAGTGAGGCGACACAGGGTTCCTTTATCCATCATATCAGATCGTGGTGGATAATTTACTTCATACTTTTGGAGGTTTTTTAAAAGGATGTTAGAACAAAAGTTTACCTTAGTACGACCTTTCATCCCGAAACGGATGGCCAAGCCGAAAGAACCATTCAAACACTTGAGGATATGCTAAGGGCTTGTGTATTGGAGTTAAGGGGTAGCTAGGATGACCATCTTCCTTTGATAGAATCACATACAACAATAGCTATCATTCTAGTATTGATATGGCTCCTTTTGAGGCTCTTTATGGGAGACGTTGTAGATCACCGATTGGTTGGTTTGAGGTTGGAGAGGTGGCCTTATTGGGGCTGGATCTAGTTATGGAGGCTCTTCAGAAGGTTGGGATGATTAGAGAAAGGTTGAAAACAGCCAAAAGTTATCAAAAATCTTATGCCGATGTGAGAAGAAGAGACCTTGAGTTCAAAGTGGGTGACCGAGTTTTCTTGAAAGTTTCTCCAGTGAAAGGTGTGGTCCATTTTTGTAAAAAGAGAAAGTTGAGTCCAAGATGTGTTAGTACATATGAGTTCTTTAAGAGGGTTAGCAAGGTAACCTATGAATTGAAGTTTCCTAGTGAAATAAATTTGGTTCATCAGATGTTCCATGTCTCAATGTTGATAAAATCTATTAGTGACCCTAATGCTATTGTGCCTCTTGATGTAGAGGGTGTTGTTGAGAATAACTTAAATTATGAGGAAGTTCCAGTTCATATCTTAGATAGAAAAGTGAAGAGATTGACGATCAAGGAGGTGACATCCGTTAAGGTCCTTTGGAGGAACCAACAAATTGAAAGTGCTACTTGGTAGGCCGAAGTGGACATGCAAAAGCAATATTATTATCTTTTCCACTCGACTCAAGCATAAGGTAATAATGTTAAGTCGCTCATGTTATTACAAGTCTCATGTTTCAGCGCCTATGTCATTCATATGTATTCATGTTTAAGTTGGCAAGTCATGATGATTTTACACTCATGTTATGATTTTGAAAATGATGTTTTAATATAATGTTGCATTTTAGTTGGGGATGAGTTGTTTATTATCATTCTCGTCTCATACATCTCTTTTACATTTGAGGATGAATGTTCCCAAGGGGGAGATATTGAAACGATCCCAAAAAGTTCCCGAAAACATGCCTCGAAATGCTTGGAATTTTAAATTCCATATATCTCAAAATCCGTTCGATATTTCGAAAATCCGACTTCATATTTGTGTCAGGGGGTCAAAATTAGGCGAAAAAGGGTCTAATCTTATTTTAAGAGCGAAAGATTAGCAATTATAAATTTTTAAGTGATGATTTCCAGTGAGGTCTGCGCAATGGAGGAGTGACACGCCAGCAGCCAATCTCTGTGTATTTTTTTTAGTTCGTCCAAAATTTTCTAAGTGCTGGGACCAAGTTTTTCCTGACATGTTTTTACCTATACTTAGCTACATTTCACCCTTATATCATCCTCAACATTTCCCAAAACTTATTCAAACACTTAGTCATATTTTCACTCCCCAAACTCAAGTCCCAAACCCTCATTCTAAGCTAAGGTTCTCCTTCAAGGTTCTTCTTGAAGCATCAAGTCTCAATCTCCAAACTTCACCACATTCATCTCTAAGCTAAGGTATGTTGGTTTCTTTTATAGGTTCCTTTCACCCATGATACCCAAGCCTCCTTTTACTCAAATTGCATATTTCAAAGTTGATGTACAAATGGGTCTTTCTTATTATGAAATTCACTGCACACTATGTTAAATCTATGTAAAGCTATGAATGTTTTGCTATATTTTGAGCTATAAATATTTGATATATTATAAGATTTGAGAAGTGGTTTTGATGTATATTTCTTGAGGGTATTGCAAGGTGTTGACTAATGGCTTTACAATGGATTTTCTTGCATGATTTCATCTCTAATTTGTATGATTTTACACTACCACTTCACACCCTCAAAGTGTTTAATAAAATGTCTGGATGTGGTTTCTTGAGGAGTTGAAGGTCCAAAGCATGAGATATAATATGAATGAATATTTGATGATGATATGAACTTATGTATGTGATATACTCTACATAAAGCGTTGCATTAGACCACAGTTGATCCGGGGGGACAAGAGCCTGGGTAACCATGTTGGGGTTTTATACTCATCAACCATGCGAGGGGTTTATACTTCGTCACCGTGTTGATAGGGTGTTATTATCATCAACCATGTGAGGGGTTTATACCATAGAACCACTAAGGTGATTATACTTTGAATGGTTAGCTTGCTCTCTTCTACACATATGATATCCTATATGAGCGTGAGTTACTTAAGCATGTTTTACTTAAGCATTGATCATACATGCCTTATTGTTATATTATGCCTATAGCTTATATTATGCATTTTGATTATGATGCCTACCTATTTTTGCATTATATCTCACATACTTTGTATATTCAAATGTACTAACGCATATTCTATGCCTACAAGATATCACCATGTAGGGACCGATGCCAAAGTTGATAATACACCTCCCCATGACTAGTTCGGTTCTACTCAAGCTAGTTGGTGAGTCCTCCATGTCTGGGACCTTAGTCTACTCTATATCTTGTTATGTATTGAGACACTCTTCTTTATGTTCTATTTGACATTAGTCCTCCACTTCCAATTTGTTTGTCTTGGCCCCTGCTCTTATCTATGTAGTAGAGGTGGTTGTTGGACATGTTATATATCTATGATATGAGTTCTCTTATCTCTTGATTATGATGATATGGACATGTTTTCCCTCAGTTTACCCATTCTATTATATTTTGATGCTTGATTTATTATTTCCGCAACCAAGAATGTGTAATGATGCTCTAAGAGGCTTGCTTGGGGTCCCTTCGGGTTTCCATTGCCCCGTTTCACATCTAGGCCCTAGGCTTGGGTCGTGACGTATAGGACAAACTCTGTGATATGCTCCTCTAGCTCCTCATTATCCTCAAAGGTCTTCTACCACTTAGGCTGGGGGATCCGCCTCTGCATCAGTATTCTCTATAGGCCTCTTCCTGGGAGCACGTGGTGGATCCTTTGAACCAAATAGATCAAATAAGCCATCATCCTAAGGTGCCTACTCTGGACCTGTGATCGAGGCTGTTAGTGATGCAATCAGGTCGGCCTTGAACTTTTCCAAATCCTGATGAAAGGCGGACTTATCTACAAGCTGGATCCCATTAATTCTCTTCTGAACTCTCGCCTTGAAGGCATTGACCTGGGCATCCATTAAAGCAATCCTCTGATCCATAACTGAAATGGTGAACGCATTGGATCTCTTCTCTAATGCTTAAACTATTTGTCAGACCTAAGGTTTGATCTGCTGCATCAATTGATCTAGTTGGGCCTCTGTCCTAGATAATCTGTGAATGATAGGCTGAAAAGCAATAGCAGACATAATAGGGAAGTCCGCAGAAGGAACCTGAGATGTAGATGGCTCTGGTGTAGGAACAACTGTGGAGGGACCTATCTCAATGTCGGCTGCTCTGGTGGAGCTAGAGTAATAGTGGAAATTTGAGTCAAACCCTCTTGGCTATCTTATGAGAAAATGGTTCGGGCACAGGAAGAGGTGTTGCCCACTAGAGACCCACTGAGTTCTCATCATCCTTGATCAGGATGGGATCCATGGTGTTGAGGGCCTCAATATATGGATCCAAAATGGTGGGATACTCGCACCCTAGCCTTCATGCATAATTTGTGGATCTGGATTTGAAAAAGCATACATGTATTCCTCTGGAATGTTGACTCGTGAATCTGCTCGGCCATCATACGGGCCCAATCAATATCATAGCAAGCTAAGATGTTGGCTAGCAAAACTGCTCGCTCCAACTTGATGACATTATCTGTAAAGGTGGGTTGGGTGCGAGCCTAGATGATAGCCTACCAAAATTTCGTAGGGAAGGAGAGAGATAGTCACGATGGGCTCTGTGTGTAGTGACCCATGTACGCTTGGTGCCACTCTCTGCTATCTGGCTGGCCACCCATCTCAGAAGCTCGGTCTTTTGGTCCACGTTCTTTCCAATCAGATCCTGTCTATCCAACTGTCATACTTGGCTGTGGACTCTGGTGCTCTATATATATGCCCAAAATGTATACACTGGATTGTCTCCTCTGAGATGTTGACCTGCTAGCCTCGCACTAATACCTCTCATATTCTGCTCTACTACATAGCCTTCATTCCCTTGGGAAGAGTCGAAGAATAGTAGCAGCATAAGCCACGTAGAACAGTTGCACTAGATGGGAAGCGTACTTTCCCAACTTCCCTATCAACCACCTAAGCCCATGCCGGTCTATCTCTGCCTCTAATGCTGGGATATGGCTCAGACATGTATCCACTAATCGGGGCTCCTCGTAAAATGGTCTTATGGAATTCCCCTGCCCTTTGGGCTCCAAACCCTTTCTGTATATGGCCTCCATTACCATGATTGTCCATTGACATGTAGAGGATCTGTATCAGAAATAGATTGGCACATCATCTGATTCAGATTAATCTTCGCTTCCCTCAATGTAAGACCGGGAGGTACTCTCGACCTGCATCGGGGTCTGTACAACTTTGGGTCTTGTCTGAGGCACCTATGCCTCAGGGTTTATCCGGACATAATCTTGATCGCGAAGCCTCCTGTTGAAAGCCCTGATAGCTGCATTTCTATTTTTTGGGACTATTATATCTGAAATTATCAAAATAAACCCACCATTAGCCCCAAATTATCTAGACAAACCACAAAACAGATAAAAGAACAAAAGAAATAAAAGCAAAAGGAAAACACAAATCAAAATCAACACTGCAATAGTTACAGGTTGCAGGTATGAGGCCGTGGTATGACACTTTGTGGAGACTATGAGTCGTACTATGGTCTTATAGTCCATAGGTACATAGTAAAAGTTTATACTGACATCAGGTACGAGGCCCAGTTGTGACTCATAGCTATGGCTGCTGGTTGTAGACTAGGCTCGTACCAAATTTTAGTAATCAAATTTAACACAAGGCAAGTTCATGAGACCCTACTACGGCTCATAATGGTTACTACTAGCCATAGGTGGCTCTCGTATGGTAAGTGTTAAGGATCCTTAGGCCACTGTTATTCCCCACCAGGGGCAACTAAGGCCTGTAGGTCCTTCTACGAGTCGTAGGAGACCCTCATAGTACAAAATCATAGGTGTATGAGGTACCTATCACATCACCACATGAACTTTAAATCACAATAAATCAAGGATTTTAAACATCATCGGAATAATTTCTAAGTCTACACATCAAGCACAAGATAATACGAACCCTAAACATGATATTGAAATCAAACCACTAACCATCCCACCCAACAATACACAACCAACAACCATTTCCCCCACTTCATTTATAATGCATTAGTGTAACAATCCCCAAAGCATACCAACAAGATCAAGCATTCATATATACAATAACACTTAGGGAACAAGTCTACCAACTCTTACGCATTCAAAGATTTACAACCTCATTCATAGTATTACAACCCTCCTCATGTTCATGACATTATCACATTACAAATTACTAAATTCTATGCACAATTTTCTTGATTAAAAGCATTACAAGATAATATGATCATCAAACAAACCAATTCAACTAAAATGATCAACATAGGGTTCACAATCCCTTTAAATAGGTATAACCCTAGTTGTATTCCAAAAATACCACACCGACAAATAGTATGCTCTAACAAGAGCATCACACATTCAATTATTCCAAATCAAAATCATTATGAGGTCAAAATTGAACCAAGGAAACACACCATAGAGCGGGTGATTAAATTGAGAAAGACAAGAAAGAAGAATTGCCAAAAACCCTAGGTCATCAGAGAAGGTTGCCAGAAAAGTGGTGGACCACAATAAATTCGATCGAAAAAGTTGGGGGAAAGATTTTGGGAATAATTTTTGAGGGATTAGGGTTTTAATGTGGGAGTTTTAGGGTCAAAATCTGATTTTTGACCTTTAAAATACCCAACTAGGCCGACTTTTAAAAATCCCCATGTCAAGTCTATGAAACCCCAACTGTGGGTTGTAACTCCGACTATGACCCATAGGTCTTGGTCTCATAGACCACTCAACACTTATAAAAAATTCAGAAACCATACCTGGGCACTACGAACCCCATTTATGACTCGTAGCTTGGACTACGAATCATAAAGTTGGCTCATAGTAGGAGTGCCAACTTTAATCATCCTTGTTATCCTTTATGAGGCATGGCTACGAATCGTAGTGCACATAACGACTCATAGGCCTGGTCATAGAGGATGCTTTCAATGCTATTTTCTGCAAACTTTCTTCTCATGTTTAATAAACCTTCATCTTAAAAATACACCATTATCTAAGCATACAACTGATTTAACGTCTTAAAAGGAAAAATAAAACCAAGATCAAACCATTACCTAAGAATCCACAAAATACCAATAAAACCAAAAACAAGCAAAAGCATTTAAAATCTTTGGTTGCCTCCCAAGTAGCGCCTTATTTAACATCGTGACACGACTTACTCATCTTGAGTACTTAGAATTCCTCAAGTTGTGATGTCCCTCCTTTACAAGGCTTTTCTTTGCTCAACACACTCTGCTGAATATGTTCAAGTTGTATTGAAACAAGTTCAAATTTATTATTGAGCTATTGAATTAGCTTGGCAAAAATGTTCTCAACCTTAGAGGTTCCATCTCCAACGCATTGATTATAAGGCAATATAAACCACGTGTTTGCACCACTCTCTTCTTCTTGGTTGGATTTATCACCAGATATACTCATGTGTGTGGCTTGTTGCTCATGCATAGGCTTGTATACTTGATGAATAGTAGCCAGTTTGTTCATCTGTTCGACAACTTCTGAAAAAAGTTTCCTTAGAAAGGCCATATATGCTCCTGCTAGTAGAGCATTGGCCTGCCCTGCTACTCTGAATTCAGAGCTTTATAAAAACTTTCCACCAATAATTCATCTAAGAGACCATAAGCCTGAGCTCTTCCCAAGCATTCCTTATATCATTCCCATGTCATACTTAGCGAATCACCTGGAATTTGCTGGAAGTTGAGAACTCAGTCTTAAAGTTTAAACTTGTTTAGTCTATTATAGAACCTTGCTAGAAAAGCTCTCTTCACCTCCACCTAGTTTGAGTACACATCTTGAGGGAGTTTAGACCACTAGATAGCAGCATCACTTCTAAGGGTCATTAGGAAAATTTGAAGTACCATAACACCCATAGTTGGATGATGCGTTCCCAAAATGTCCCTACACAGTTGTGCAAGTTTCTGTAAATGATCATGTGGATCTTTTGATGGATTATAGAATAACACATGCCTTTGCACTGAGTGGAGTAGATCTCTTATGATAAGGAGCTTCTCTTCAACCATTTTCTTAATAGCTTGTTGGATTCTTGTATTGGCTGAAGCAAAAAGGGTAACACCACAACGTACCTGTACAAAAAGAAAGACTAACAAAAACAAAAACAAAAACAAAAGGTAAAATACAAGAGGACTTTGGTAGATAATCATTATCCCATAACTAAGTTACCACCATAGGTTTGTGAGTTAGCTAATGGATCCATATAGTGCAAGTTGTATGATTGTAAAAAGGGTGTGTTCTCGTACGACACATGCGAATCAAATACCAAAAAGGTTTTGTTCCTCCAAGGTTGATGATATATGTATACCAAATAGGAAGTGCTCCCATAAGGTAATTATGAATTACTTTCTAAAATGGGGAGTTCTTGGAAGATGAATTTTTGTTTGCCCAGGCAAAGTAGACCACTCCTAGTTTGGTGTAGAGCAAAAATCCGAATTTCAAGTAGTAGCTTGTTTGGTCTTATATGTTGGTTATGGTCCCTTCCCATTAAATGTATAATATGTTGTATGATTTGATGACTTCTCATGTATAATTTCACTAAGGCATTGAGCATTTATAACATATGGAGCTTATATATATTCGTCATGAATATGCATATTGCTTAATTATAGCTTATGTTCCTTGTTGCATTAGCATCACACATACTTTGTACATTCTACATGCTAGCATATACTTTCTACATACATCATCTAACCATATAGGGGTCAGAGCTCCTTTCCGTCCTCCTTTTCCACATTGCTACCCAGTACGAGTGAAGATTTGATATTGGTGAGTCCTCCACTTTCAGGGATAATATTCATTAATTTCATGCTTTTAATTAGACTTATCTATTTTTGGATGTTAGTTTTTGAGGGAGATCCTGGGAGATTCCTCTACTCTCTTTCTATTCATGATTATAAGCATTGTTAGATGTTTTATGCTATGTACTTACGAGCTTGACTCTTTTGCTTATGTAAAAAATAATGGAAAGTTTCCCTTAGTCCTCTTTCCCCTATCTGTTTGTTGTATGATGATGATAAGAATAAAGTTCAAGTCCCTATCCTTGCAAGTCATACTTACCCGCCCCTTATAAATCATGTGTTATTTGTTTATTGTTCATTCATGCTTCTACGAAACCAAGTATGCACTATGCGTGCTTAGAAATGCTTGTTTGGGGTGCCTTCAAGTTCCCTCTTTATTGTGTTACATCTAGGCTCTAGGTCTAGGCCATAGCATCTTAAGATCTTTCTATCCCTATAGTATGAATCTTATTTACCCGTCCCTTAATTCGTATGTGCTATGTACTACATGAATCCACACAACTCCCACTCCCAATGATATCTCCATTGCTTGAGTCCAAAGCCTTGTTTCTCTTAGAAGTATGTATTTGTTGTTTAGTTATACACTTAAATAATCGATGATGTGTATATGAATGCTATGAGACTTGTTTAGGGACTCTGGGTTCCCATTCACCAAGTCACTCTTAGGCCCTAGGCCCGAGTCATGACAAGCTTGGCATAAAACCAGAAGGTTTTAAATGATCCTCGGAGTCCAACACGCTGCATCCATTAGAGTCCTATTAATTGGTGTGAAGTGTACTGCACCTATGAGTGGAAGTTTATGATAGCATTGTAGGAATTATCCCACTTCTTCATTTCTTATGTGGTTCTATATAATGTGTCTTAAGACTTTCCTAACTCTGATGGCTTATTTGATCAAATTCAAGGAGCTACTGTTTTTCAAAGATTGACCTCCATTTGGGGTATCATCAGCTTAAGTTCTGAGATTATAACATTCTGAGATAGTTTTTCGGACTAGATACAAATATTTTAAATTTGTAGTGATGTCCTTTGGCTTGACTATGATCTATCTATATTTATGGGTCTTATGAATCAGGTGTTCAAGCCATTTCTTGATAGTTTTTCTATTGTCTTCATCTATGATATTCTGATTTATCCAATAAGTGAAAGGGAGCACATGGATCATTTGAGGTTGGTTATTCAAACTTTTAGGAAGAAGCAATTGTTTGCCAAGTTTAGTAAATGTTATTGTTGCTTGGATGAATTGGATTTTCTTTGTCATATGGTACCCGACGATAGCATTAAGGTTGGCGTTAAAAAGACTAAGGTCGAGAAGAATTGTCCTAGACCATTGACTCCTTCTGATGTTAAAGGTTTTCTAGGGTTTGTTGGTTATTATTAGAGGTTTATTGAAGGTTTCATATCTCATACATTTCCACTGAATAAGTTAACTCAAAATAAGTCAATGTTTACATGGTCGGATGAGTGTGAGAAGAGTTTTTAGACTTTGAATGATCGACTAACATCAACCCCTGTTTTGACTTTATCGAATGGCTTAGATGGATTTCTAGTGTCTTTCGATGCTTCTTGGATTGGTTTGAGTTTCTGTGCTCATGAAATATGGTAAGGTGATAGCTTATTCATCGAGGCAATTGAAGGTGCATGAATGTAGTTACATGGATCATAATATTGAATTTGCTTTGAAGATTTGGAGATATTATTTATATGGGGTTCATGTTGATATATTCACCAATGAGAGGAGTTTGTAATATATCTTAACCCAAAGGGATCTTAACTTGAGGGAAAGAAGAGGGTTGGAGCTTTTTAAAGATTACAACATGAGTGTTTAATAACATCTTATCAAGGAAAATATTGTAGCCGATACTCTTAGTAGGCTATCTATAGGTTGTGTCGCCCACGTTGATATGGGGAATAAAGAGTTGTTGAAATATATTCATCACTTTGCCAGATTAGGTGTTAGATTGGTTGACTCTAATGATGGTGGCATTCATATTTAGAATGTGGCTGTCTTTTGTGGTTGTTGATGTCAAGCAAAAGTAGGACTTGGACCCATCTTTAGTTTAGTTGAAGAGGTTGGTCGCCAAAAAAAAGATAGAGGTTTTCTCCAAAGGGGGAGATGGTATACTTCAATGTCAATACCGATTGTATGTTCCAAGTGTTGATGGTCTTAGAGGTGTGATTATGAGAGAAGCCGATAACTCTCAATATTCTATATATTCGGGATTTACCAAGATGTTTCGAGACTTGAGGGAAGTGCATTAGTGGCATGGTATGAAGAAAGACATATCCAAGTTTGTCTTCGAGTGCCCTAATTGTCAACAAGTGAGGATAGAACATCAAAGGCCCGGTGGTTTGGCTCAAGATATCGAGATTCCTAATTGGAAGTGGAAGGATGTGAATATGGAATTTGTGATTGGATTGCCCCATACCTGAAAGAAATTTTGTTCTATTTGGATTATTATTAATAGGATGACCAAATTCGCTCATTTCCTCCGGTTAAGACTACCGTCAATATAAAAAATTATGCAAGTTTGTATATCAAGATTTAGTTAGGTTTCATGGTGTGCCCATGTCTATTATATTGGATCATAGTACCCAATTTACTTCTCACTTTTGGAAATCATTTCAAAAAGGACTTGGCACCAAGGTAAAGGTGAGTACTGCGTTCAAATCGATGGATAAGCCAAAAGGACAATTTAATATGAAGGACATGTTGAGGTCTTGTGTGTTGGAATTCAAGGGAAATTGGAATGACCATCTATCACTTATCGAGTTTGCCTACAATAATAGTTTTCATGATGCACCTTTTCAGGGTTTTTATGGGAGAAGATGTAGATCCGCGATAGGATCATTCAAGTGAGGTGAGATGGCATGATAGGCTCGGATTTGGTTTTGGAGGCCATGGGAAAAGTGAAGTTGATTAGGGAAAGGTTGAAGATAGGTTAAAGACATCAAAAGGCTTATTTGGATGTTAGAAAGATGGATCTTGAGTTCCATGTCGATGATTGGGTATATGTGAAGGTTTCTCCTATGACAGGTTAATTGTATCAATAAAAAAGGCAAGTTAGGTCCCCGGTATATAGGTCCCTATGAGGTAGTTGATGTCATGACCTAGACCGAGGGTCTAGGAGTGACATGGTTAATAGGAACCCGAGAGTTCCCAAATAAGCCTCAAAGTGTCCATATCCATATCATCGGTTCGGAAGCACATATAAATAAAAAACACATAGTTCTAAGGGAGAGGAAAGTAGGACTCACACTATGGGGATACCATAAGGAAAGGGGTTAACATGGATCCACATAACACATAGCACATAAAGACTAAGGGGCAGGTAAGCATGACTCACTCTATGGGCGCAATTCGGGACTTAGGATCTTTCACATAATAACATAAAAACATATTGTAATACTCATAGGCAATCCCAAAATAATATCTTATAGATAGCCATATCCATAGCAAAAAATTCCCAATTACAACACTTTGCATATAAACATAAAAGAGTCTACAAAATGTCCAATAATGCCTCTAGTGATAAGATAGGATAGGGGCCAAGACATGTCCCGAGCTCACTCTCAAAGTAAATAAATACATAAAAGCACTATAGGTAAGGGAATGGTAGTTTGTCCTTGGGAGATAGGACTCACCACGACAAGTATCTCAAGATCCAAGCTAGCCATCATACGATGGATGAAGGTAGTCCTCGGTCCCTACATTGTTAGACCATATAGGCAAAAGTGTATGTTAGTACGTTTAAATGAACTAAGTATGCGGGCATGCAATGAATATACCTTATCAAACCTGTATTCAATGTTAGATGACAAGGGCACATAATATAGAAAGAGTTATATATACCAATAGAGTAGTATAACAATATGCCATAAAATCCATTATGCAGCAGATGCCATAAGGCTCATATGTAGTGTGGATGAACTATATTCGACAAAACAAACTCATGCGAGATATTACATGTATTAGTTTAATGAAGACCTCCAATCGGTAGAAGAAGATTACTTACCGAGGGTAATTTACATCACACCTTCCAACCCATTCATTTCAGTGGATGGACACCTTGCTTAGGACCTGGTGATTTTAGAAGGATTTCCAATATCATATCAATGTGTAACAATTCCTTACAACCCAGTCATTTCGGTAATGGCTACCATACACCTACATTGGCATATAGTTCAAGTAAAGGGAAAGGACCCTTGGGGATAGGCTTGACACCCCCAATCTATCAGACTAAGTCAACATCCCATAAGAATACTTAAACTTATAAGTGCTTTCAAAAGAGGCAATAGTCATTTCAAAGAATTTCAATGCACATTTAGACTTAAATGATTAACATTCTTTATGATCATTCATACTTGGGCTAAAAAGCCAAAACACAATTCAATCCATACTCTTCATACATAGGAATAACCCATTCACTTAACAATATGGTGCAAACACCAAATATGCTCAAAGAGCCAGTAATAATAGACATTTATATGATCACATTCTTGTCATAACCATAATCTTATCCAAATCACATACATAAGTGTAATTGGGCTTAATCCACTTCATAATTTTCATAAAATCTATTACTCATGAATGCATAAGCCATGAATGATGTGAGAATAGTATGTGTAATTGAGATTCAATCTAAAATCAACAATACAATATGAAATTGAAGTAAATCCATAAGTAAAACCCACATTCAAATCACAATTTAGATTGCTCAAGCTTAAATCAAACTTTAAAGGGACAATGCATATTCAAATCTTCATAATAATCATGTAATTCAACATGTTAGGGCATAAATCAATTTAATATCAACAATAAATCATAGCCCACACTTCAATTGAATTTTAATAAAGAATAACCTTAAAAATCCATATTTAAAGTAAGCGAAATTTCATGAAATTCAATTGAAAAGAGTTTGGGTATTCTTGGATGAGAGGGACCAAAAATCAATGCCACATACCTTAGCTAATAGAGAAGATTCAAGAAGAAATTTGATGAAGAAGAAGCCTTCCCTTGATTCCCTAGCTTAAGCATAACAAGAGTTCTTTAATAGAGTTCTTAACAGAGAGTTCAATATAATTCTAACGATGAATTTGAATGAGAGAAATAAAGTATAGGTCATTTGAATGTTTTTAGGTAGAATAGAAAGTCACAAAAGACCCTTAGGAGAAACCATAATTACAAAAGATCCATTAATAACACGAGTAGGAAAATTCTGCTAGGGTCCATATGGAGGGGTATATGGCTTTTGATAAATTATATGATCCATATACTTGTTCCATGGTCCAACACATAGAAAAATTTCCACTGATGAATTTCTGATTGGTAACCCCGTACTGAGAAAAATTCAATGTTGGAACCCATATAGACGACTTCACAGTCTATACCAAGGCATATAGATCGTATGTCTCCTCTATATACTTTTACTTAGAAAAATTCTTCATGACAAAATTCCAATATGGTGATCCAATACATAGAAATTTTCACTCTGGCACCTATACGAAAGGCCTCATGGATAGTAAAGGACTATATGGTCCGTATGAAATGCCTTGGCTAAGCAATGTTGATTTTCAAGACCAACGCTACCATAGGTCTACTACACAGACCGTGATGCCTCACACAGATCGTGTAGGGTCCATGTATAGTATGCCATAGTCTCAAACTTTCAGACCATAGGCAACAATTCACACACAAGGCCAAGGGCCACTTCATGGAGTCTCCATAAGCTCCATATAGCTTCACACTGATCGTAAAGGATTCCATGGAGCATCAACTTGGTCCAATGCTTTTCAAAACCAAATTCCAAGCTCCATTAAGGTTTACAAAGTCTGGGTCCTTACAACTGAGTTGATTGGAAAGATGACCTATAGGTTGGATTTGCCTTCGGATTTGAGTTTGATTATATGACTTATGAAGATGATGTGTCAATGTTGAGAAAGTTGATTGGTGATCCCAATGTGTAAGAGCTTGTTATGGGTTATGCTTATTGCTTATGAAGATTATGCTTATGTCTAACCCATGTTGTTAGTGCTACGATGATATGTTTATGATGTGCCATGGCAATATGGAATGTCTTAAGACCCTTCTATCCCTAAAGCATGAGTCATACTTACCCTCTCCTTAGTTCTTTCATACTATGTGCCATGTGAATCCATGCAACTCCCATTCCCAATGACATTTCCATAACTTGAGTCCAAAGGTGCCTTTTCCGTAGAATTATATGCTTGTTGTTTATTTATGCTCTTCCAAACTGATAATCTGTATATGAATGCTATGAGGCTTGTTTGAAGAGATTTAGATTCCTATTCTCCTAGTCAATCCTAGGTCCTTGGCCCAGGTTGTGACATTTTTAGTCTATATTCTAGTTACTTACTCAATCTTGGCTAAAAGAGCATACAGAAATTGCCAAGTTTTAGTTTTTTACAAAGTTAACTTTTGTGATCTCATAGAGCTTGATATGTCTGATTTTGATGTCAACCTTGGTATGGTTCGAATTCATGAATGCTATACTTCTATTGATTGTAGAACTTGAGTGGTTAAGCATCATCTTTCTAATGAGCCAACCCCAAAATGGAGGGTAGTAATTTTGTGTTTAAGGGTCAATTTATCTCATTTCTTAAAGCTTAGAAAATCTTTTCCAAGGTTTCATCTATGATATTGGATGGGTCACGGATACAAATTATGAAGCCCCTACTCTTGAGTTAGTCCCCATGGCTAATGAGTTCCCTGATGTGTTTCATAATTATCTTCTTTGTATTCCTCCCTATAGGGATATTAACTTTTGCACAAATCTTTTTATAGATACTCAACCTATATCCATTCTTCCCTATCATATGACTATGACAAAACTTAGGAAACTTTAGATAAATTGAAGGATTTGTTTGATAAAGGCTTCATATGGACAAGTATCTCACCATATGGGCTCTAATGTTGTATGTTCCTAGCATGTCCCAAGCCTAGGGCCTAGACGTGACATGGGGAATGGGGAATCTAAAGGAACCACAAACAAGCCTCTTAAAGTATCATTGCACATCATTGGTCATAGAAGTATACTGAAGACATAAGGCATAAGAATAGGGGCAAAGGGGGTAAGGGGAAAGCTTGGATAACATCATAAACAATAGACAAAGAGTCATGCTCATATCATAGATACATAACATGTCCACCAAACACCTCTAATACATAGATAAGAGTGTGGGTCAAGACAAAGCAACCGAGCTCACCCTCATAGTTAAAATGGAACATAAAGAAGAATGTCTCAATGCATGATACCAACAACATAGATAAGGTCCCCGAAGTGGAAAACTTACTAACTAGCTTGAGTAGTATCGAACTAACCACATAAAGGAGGAGGATGAACAACTTGGGCACCGGTTCCTACATGGTGATATCATGTAGGTATGAGTATGTGTTAGTACATTCAAATGTACTAAGTATGTAGGGTGTAATGCAACAAGAGATAACCATCATAATCAAAATGCATACAATAGGCAATAGGCATAAAATATCAATATGGCATGTACGATTTATGCATAAGGAAAACTTGCTTAAGTAACTCATGCTCATATAGGATATCATATGTGTAGAAGAGACCAAGCTATATTTACAAAGTACAAAACCCTTGGTTGATTAGTGATGATTTCACCCATCATCCAAGTGTGTGAGGTACAAACCCCTCATCTAGGCTAGTGATGATCACACCCATGTCCCTGGTGTGTGAGGCACTAACTCCTCATCTAGGTTAGTGATGATCACACCCACCACCCTAGAGTGTGAGGTAAAAACCCCTCATCTAGGTTAGTGGCAATCTCACCTACCACTTTGGTACTTGAGATGCTAATCCCTCAACTAGGTTACCAGATCAAATGCAACAATTATTATAGAGTATATCATATACATAAGCTCAGTCCATCATCATATGGTCAATCATATCTTCTCTCACGCTTTGGACCTTCAAATCCTCAAAAATCCACATCTAGACATTTTATCAAACACTTAGAGGGTGTGTAATGCTAGTGCAAAACCATGAAATATAGAGATGAAATCATGTAAGAAAATCCATTGTGAAACCACCAATCAACATTGTTCAACACCTTCAAGAAAAATACATAAGAACCCCTCCTTAAATTTTACAATAGATCAAAGATTTATAGCTCAAAACATAGCAATACAGTCATTATTTCACATAGCTTTGACATAGTGTGCATTGAATTTCATAATAAGCAAGACCCATCTGTAAATCAATTTTAATTCATGCAATTTCAGTAAAAGGAGGTTTCAGTATCATGGGTGAAAGGAAGCCATGAAATAAACTCACATACCTTAGACTTTAACTTCCTTGAAATTGAGTTGAGAAAGAATAGAAGCTTGGAAGTGGGTCTTGGAATCCAAACTTGTTCTTGGGTTTCCTTGAAATTGGTATTGGAATCTTAGTGGAGGATCCTGAGAAAATTGAGAGTATATTTAGATGAGAGTAATGAGTTTGATCCTTTGGAATAGTGTTTAGGTCTTTCGGGAAGGTTAAGATAGCATTGGAAGTCTAAAAAGGGCATGAAGGTAATTAAAATTTACAAAGACGCCATTAGTGAATGGATAGAAAAATTGGCAAAGTGTCATCTCACTAGACACTTTACTAGTCATGTGGCATTCCATGAGTTGTGTGGAGTGCTTGTGTGAAGTTCCTAAGAAGAAAAAATGGAAGTTGGGAAAACTTGGAAAAATTGACGTCTCATCACTTTGACAGATAACCTCATAGACTGTGTGATGCTTCATGGTCCATTTGATGGTCTGTTGCACCACACTTGGTTGCAAAAATAAAGCCAGGCCACATCACTCCCAGGACACATGAGATGTCCACCTTTTAACGGCCCATCAAGGTGTGCTCGTGGCACCACCTTTATCGACATTTTTTCCATGCCCAACAAGCCTCCTTGACACACTTTGTGACCTTCCACATGGTTTGTGGTAGGCCACATGGCCCGTGCCACTGGCCGTGTCACCTCTTTTCTCCTCTAAATGGTCCTCTCCAACCCCAAGTGACCCTGAATGCCCGTCAAAGGGCACGCTGGCCATCACGCTTCCCATGTGACAATACTGCATGGGAGGGCCACACGAAAATGATCATAACTCCTTCATCAGACCTCCAAATGAGGTGAAGCCAAGTGTGTTATGAAGCTAACTAAACGTTCTTTCATTTGACATGTTGTGGGCCACCAAGTTCTTAATGTACTAAAAGTTATGCTAGTTTAAAGCTGACCCTTGCATGAACCATCACCCAAAATTCAACTTTTAGGGAAGTCTTGAACTCTTTTAGGTACTAGGAGTCTCCCATGAACCTAACACACCCCCAACCTGACCAAATGAGGCTTGAAACATGGATATATAAGAGAATAAAGTTACGGGGTGCCACAATATCTCCCCCTTGGAAACATTCATCCCCGAACTTCAAAGAAACATAAACAAATAATGTAGCTATGAAGATTTTAACCTAACATGGATGCAATAAATGTATCTAAACATGATTTTCAAAAGTCTCAACATGAACATCAAAATTACCATAAAACCTTGCCCATATAGACATGAATCCATGCAATGGCTTAAGGCCAAAACGTAAGACTTGAAATCACATAGGGGACTTAGAATTAGTACCTTAGGCTTGAGTGGAGTTGAAAAGTTAAGGATGCCTCTTTTGCATGTATGCTTCGGCCTCCCATGTAGCACTTTCTACTTGTTGGTTTCTCCAAAGGACCTTAACGAATGTTACCTCCTTGTCCCTCAATCTTTTTAATTGCCTATCCAAAATCTAAACTGGAACCTCCTCATAAGTTAAGTTATCCTCAATAACATCCACCATATCAAGAGGCACAATAACATTAGGATTACCAACACATTTTCTCAATATAGAGACATGAAACACCGGATGAACCAAATTCGTTTCACTAAGGAACTTCAACTCATGAGCTAACTTTCCAACCCTCTTCATCACCTCATAAGGACTAACATATCTTGGACTCAACTTTATTTTTTTTTACCAAAACAGACCAAACCTTTCATTGGAGAAACTTTTAAATAGACCCAATTACTCACTTTGAACTCAGGGTCTCTTCTACTCACATCGGCATAAGATTTTTGATGACTTTGGGATGTTTTCAACCTCTCTCTAATCATCCTAACCTTCTCAAGAGTCTCAACAACCAGATATGGTCCCAATAAGGCACCTTCTCCAACCTCAACCCAACCCACTGGTGACCTACAATGCCTCCCATAAAAAGCCTCAAAAGGAGCCATATTGATGCTAGAGTGATTGGACGTTGTTGTAGGCAAACTCCATCAATGGAAGATGATCATCCCAACTACCCTTAAGCTCCAAGACACAAGTCCTAAGCATATCCTCAAGTGTTTTAATGGTTTTTTCAGCTTGGCCATCTGTTTGAGGGTGAAAGGCCGTAAGGTGAACTTTTGTACCATGACCCCTTTGAAAATAACTCCATGAGTGTGAAGTAAATTGAACACCATGATCAGATATAATGGACAACGGAAACCCATGTAACCTCATTAACACATGGATGTACAACCTTGCATACTCTTCAGCCCCATATGTAGTCTTAACCGGTGGACAGTGAGCCGATTTTGTTATCCTATCAACCATAACATAAATGGAATCAAAACCTCTTCTAGTCTTGGGAAACCCAACCACAAAATACATATTAATCACCTCCCTCTTCTAATTAGGAATCTTTATGTCTTGGATGCCACCCAACCTTTGATGTTCGACTTTGACTTTTTGATAACTATGGCAACTGGAAATAAATTTGGCAATGTCCCTCTTCATACCTCCCCACCAATATACATCCCTCAAGTCTCTATACATTTTGGGGGAACCAGGGTGGATAGAATAAGAATAATTATGGGCCTCATTAAGAATTTTTTCCCTCAAACCATCAATACAAGTTACACACAACCTACCTTGGTACCTAAGGGCACCATCTCCCCCTTGGGAGAAAACCTCTACTTTTCACTCTTTCACCAAGGCCTTCAATTCAAGCAAGGAGGAAAGAAGAACTTTTTTTTTTGTAACCTCGTCAACCAAAGAAGATTTAGAACCATCAATAACAACCACACCATTACCTACTTCTTCAAACCTAACCCCCAATCTAGCCAATCAATGAATCTCCCTAGCCATCTCCCTATCACCACTATCAACATGAGTTAGACCACCAATAGACACCCAGCTCAAAACATCTGCCATAACATTTTCCTTCCCGAGATGGTAATACACACTCGTGTCATAGTCCTTAAGAATTTCTAGCCACCTTCTTTGTCTCAAGTTGAGATATTTTTGAGTGAAGACATATTGGAGTCTCTTATGATCGGTAAACACATCAACATGCACCCCATACAAATAGTGACGCCAAATATTTAATGGAAATACCACGACAACCAATTCAAGATCATGGGTAGGGTAGTTTTATTCATGCACCTTGAGTTGTCTAGAAGCATAGGCTATGAACTTACAGTTTGGCATTTGCACACAACCCAAACTCACTCTAGAAGCATGACAATACACAACAAATCCCTCAAGACCATCCAGTATTGACAATATAGAAGCAGATATAACCTTATCTTTCAATGTTTTAAAGTTTATCTCATATTCATCAGTCCACAGAACTTAAATTTCTTTTGAGTCAATTTCATCATAGGAGAAGAAATGGAGGAGAACCCAATTCACAAACTTTCTACTACCCACAAGGCCCAAGAAACTCCTAATGTTTGACGGGGTCAGTGGTCTAGGCCAATTTCTAATCACATCGATCTTCTTAGGATCCACCTTAATACTATACCCCGACACCACATGACCCAAGAATGGAACCCCTTTCAATAAAAATTCACACTTTTCATATTTAGCATACAATTTCTCTTACCTCAACCTTTGTAGCACAACCCTCAAATGACCTATATGCTCATCCCTGCAATGTGAATAGATCAAAATATCATCAATGAAGACCACAATAAAGGAATCAAAGTAGGGTTTGAAGACTCTATTCACTATGGTCGGTGCATTAGTCAACCCAAATTACATCACCAGAAATGCATAATACCAATATCTAGTCAGGAAGGCCGTCTTGGGAATATCACAATTCCTCACCCTCATTTGATGATATGCGGACCGAAGATTAATCATAGACAAAAAGCTAGCCCCTTGAAATTGGTCAAACAAGTCATCAATCCTTTGAAGAGGATACCTATTCTTTATAATGACCCTATTGAGTTGCCGATAGTCAATGCACATTCTAAATGACCCATCTTTCTTCTTTACAAATGACACTGGTGCACCCTAAGTTGATTGGATAGGCCTAATAAATCCTTTCTCCAACAAATCTTTCAGTTGCTCCTTTAACTCCTTCAATTCCGCTAGGGTCATACGGTAAGGGGGAATGGAGATGGGTTGAGTATAGGGAAGGAGATCTATACCAAAATTTATCTCCCTTTCGGGAGGGATACGAGGAAGGTCATTTGGGGAGACAATAAGAAACTTATTTACAATCGGAACTGACTCTATAGAACGGACTTTGGACTCTACATCTTTAACCCTCAGAATGCAAGAGATGAACCTACCATTTACCACAACATCATTACTCTCCCACTCAAGCACAGATTCATTTGGGAAGTTAAACTTGACCCTATGGTTCTACAATCAATAGAAGCATAGTAGACATGCAATCAATCCATCCCAAGAACATTATCAAAATCTACCATGTCTAATTCAATAAGATCACATGGCATCAACTTATTTAAAATCCAAATAGGAAAATTTCTATAAACATTCCTAGCAATAATAGAGG
>JAOTQR010084506.1:26109-36935 GCA_025774065.1 Solanum ossicruentum
AATAAGATCACATGGCATCAACTTATTTAAAATCCAAATAGGAAAATTTCTATAAACATTCCTAGCAATAATAGAGGAGTAGATAGTTCATATGACTCATGCAACAGCTCAGGTTCAATATGAAACTTTTTAGCAACAAAAGTGGTAACAAAGGAATGAGTGCCACCAAGATCAATCAAAGCATATGCATCAAAGTCGATGATTTTCAAAATATTAGTTACAACAACGGGAACCTCACCAACCCCTTACCTCCCATGAATAGTATAAAATCGATTGTGCCTTGGGGAACCACCTTGAGGACCACCTCTACCCAATGGAACAACATATTCACACTGGCCTTTGCCACAATTTCTTGGACAATCCATTTTCTTCTGACCAAGCTCCCCATATTTATAGCATGCAATAGAATCCTTCAATCATAGGCCCGTATGACCCCATCCACATTTAGGACACACGCCATTAGGAGCCACAGTATCAACACCTTCAGGCCTAGGGAGGTCATTGGCAAACACCCTAGTATTAGAATGATGAGACCCTTAGCCTTGATGAAATCTAGTACCCTTTTGGAATTTATCCTCAAACTGAGCCCTTTGGCCTCATGTCCCCTTCTCTTTCTCAACTTTTCTTCCTCTATTTGCTCGGCATATGTTATCAATTGAGCCAAATTCATGTCCCTATTTAGCATGGCAGATCGGCATTCTTGACTCACCAAGTTGGAGATCTCCATCAAAAATTTATTCATGCTAGATCTAGGATCGATAATGAAATGAGGAGAAAATTTTGAAAATTGATTAAACTTGAGGGAATACTCCCTCATACTCATAGCACCTTCTTTTTAGTTCATACACTCCACCAAACGTAGCTTCCCTAAGTTCAATGGGGAAAAACCAATTAAGAAAAGTCGATTTGAACTCCTCCCAAAGCACTACATTACCCATTCCCTTCTCACCCTTCCATTGATGATACCATATTTGGGATACCCCTTTGAGTTGGTACGTCGCTAACTCCACCTTCTCATTCGGCCCAACATCCATAATATTCAAGATCTTGTTGAAATCATCAATGGACTCTTGTAGATCTTCATCCACCTTTGACCAATAGAGCACTAGAGGATTCATCCTTATGAAGTCTTTTACCCTAGCACCTGGGTAGCAGCATGAGGGGCTTGGGCCCCTTGGTTGACTTGGTTCGCCACAACTTGGGCAAGGATAGTGAGAGCATCCTAGAGCTCACCATTGGTAGGTTTCTCTTCGAGAGCATGGGCCCTTCTTCCTCGAGTGTTAGGCATGATATAACATAGAAAAGAATAATTGTTGGGGGGAGGGGGGGAAATCTTACCAGAACTCTATAGCACGACTTAGAGCATGAAGAAGGGGAACATTTCCTAAAACATCTTATAGCCTCCCATTCATAGCCATGGTGCACTTCACAACCATGAATATAACCCTAATGCAGTGTGTTGGATTCTGAGGATTTATCATCCTAGTGCTCCTATACCAAGTTTGTCACGACCCAAGCCAAGGGCGTAGACATGACACGACGAATGGGGAACCCGAAAGAATCCCAAATAAGCCTCTTAACTTATCGTTACTCATCATTGGTCAAGAAACCAACAAAAGACATAAGGCGTAAGAATAGGGGCAAAGGGGATAATCAGAAAGCTTGCATAACATCATAATTAATAGACAAAGAGTCAAGCTCATATCAAAGATACATAACATGTCCAACAAACACCTCTAGTACATAGATTAGAGCGGGGACCAAGACAAAGAAACTGGGGTCACCCTCATAGTCAAAATTGGACATAAATAAAAATGTCTCAATACATGATACAAACAACATAGACTAAGGTCCCCGAAGTGGAGGACTCATCTACTAGCTTAAGTGGCATCAAAATAGCCACGTAGAGAAGGAGGATGATCAACATGGGCACCAGTTCATACATGGTGATATAATGTAGGAAAGTGTATGCATTAGTACGTTTGACTGTACTAAGAATATAGGATGCAATGTAACAATAAATAGGCATCATAATCAAAATGCATACAATAGGTAATAGGCATGATATATCAATATGGCATATATGATCAATGCATAAGGAAAACATGCTTAAGTAACTCATATTCATATAGGATATCATATGTGTAGAAGTAAGCCCAACTAAGGTAGTTTACTTTTGAGTAGGTTTCGATAATCACCCGGTGAGAAGCCGCAGCAGAGTGCTTTCGTCGTTGGCCTTCTTTCCTCTTTCCCCCTATTGTTAAATCTCATAATGATCAACTTTACAAGGCCCCATCTCCATCCTGGTGTATGAGGTACTAACCTCTCATCTAGGTTAGTGATGATCGCACCCATCACCCTAGTGTGTCAGGTACAAAAACCCTCATCTAGGTTAATGGCAATCTCACGTACCACCCTAGTGTTTGAGATATTAACCCATCAACTAGGTTATCCGGATCGGGCATGGTCTAATGCAACAATTATTATAGAGTATATCATACAGATAAGCTCATTTCATCATCACATAGTCAATCATATCATATATCATTCTTTGGACCTTCAACTCCTCAAGAAACCACATCCAGACATTTTATCAAACACTAAGAGGGTGTGCAATGCTACTATAAAACCATGAAATATAGAGATGAAATAGTGCAAGAAAATCCATTATATAACCACCAATCAACGCCTTGCAACACCATCAAGAAAATTACATCCAAACTGCTTCTCAAATCTCACAATAGATCAAAGATTTATAGATCAAAACATAGCAAAACAGTCACAATTTCATATAGGATTTACATAATGTGTAGTGAATTTTGTAGTAAGCAAGACCCACTTGTAAATCAACTTTAAATCATACAATTTGAGTAAAAAGAGGTTTGGGTATCATGGGTGAAAGGAACCTATGAAAAAAACCCACATAACTTAGACTTTAAGTTTCTTGAAATTCAGTTGAGAAAGAATGGAAGCTTGGAAGTAGGTCTTGGAATCCAAACTTGTCCTTGGGTTTCCTTGAAATTGGTATTGGTCTCTTAGTCGAGGCCCTTTAGAGAATTGAGAGTGTATTTGAGATGAGAGTATTGAGTTTGATCCTTTAGAATAGTGTTTAGGTCTTTTAGGAAGGTTAAGATAGCATTGGAAGTTGAAATAGGCCATTAGAGTAATTGAAATTTACGAAGATGCCATTAGTGAATGGATGGAAAATTGGCAGTGTCATCTTATTGGAGACTTTACTAGTTGTGTGCTACTCCCCGGATTGTGTAGAGTGCCCGTGTGAAGTGCCTTAGAAAAAAATACATGTTGGAAAACATAGAAAAATTGACATCTCATCACTTTGAAAAACCACCTCATGGGTCATGTGATGCTTGACTATAACACCACTTTTTTATATATACTAATGTTGTGTGAATGAATCATGTTATGGTTTGGTCAAATTAGCATCAATTTTTGAAAGTGCTTGAATCTTGTGTTAATGGGCGATATGTGAGTCTAAATGCTTAATAGGGTCAAGGGTATATTTGTGCTGGTGTTATATTGAGGAGATACTAGCCCTAAACTAAGTAAAATAATTGAGGTTATTGTACGACTTTATAATCTAGTAGGTGAGTCACCTACTTTCTTGACTTAAAATTGATAACTAAACGGAGACGAGGCTCGATGCCGAATTTGTTCAAGTTTGATTATGAATAAATTCCATGTTAAGGGTGTAACTTAGGCCCGTGTTTTAGTATCATAAATGGAACTTATATTCAGTACAAGAAGAATTTAAAAATGTCCTAAGTACACTAAAACCACTTGGCTATTTGGACCCAAAACCAACTAAGAAGAAAGATAGAAATTGGCAGCAACGGTCCATCATATTTGAGACCAAATTAAGCCCAATTTTGGAGGATGAGATGCTGCAATAATAGGCTATTAATGGGTGTCATTATCAGGTCTAAAGTGGATGACAAAGTTGGCCAATTTGATCTTTAAAAATGGATCAAGTGTAGCACTAACCCATTCCACTAGGAAATAAAGTTTCAGCTTTCTTAAAGTCACTTGTCTTCTCTCTAATCCACTTCACCAAGGTGTAAAAACATTCTCTAAGGACTTTGAAGGGAGTCCAGAATCCATAAGGCAAAGGTAAGCAATTATAGTTGTATATTTTTTTATGATTTCTTCATGAAAACTAGACGTACATGTTAGAATCTTTGCTGGAAATTTGCTAGAAATTTTGGACAGCTTGTGTCCAGAAAGTTGCTGCACACTTGCCTTTTTTTTAAGTGACTTCTATATGCTTTGTGGACTGTATTATGAAGAGAATTTGATGTTCTTAACATAGTTTAAGTTATAGATATTTCTAGTATGGTTTCATTTGAAAAACAAGAAGTATATGCTATTATGTTAAGCTGGAAATTCTGGACAGCATATGTCCTAATTATTGTTGTGAACGTTTCTTGTTGTTCAAGAGGATTCTCTCTTAATTGGTTGGATAAAATATGAAGTAAGACTTATTTTCTAACAATATATAGGTTGTTGGTCATGTAATTAAGCTGCTGCACTACTTTTACAGTCCACAAAGATGAGTTGTTATACAACGTCATAATTTCACCTTTAAAAGAAACTTGAGAGCTGAAAATTGTAATATGTTTTTCCATGACTTTCACCTATTTTGGGATAGTTTTTGGAAAAGTTTAAAACTATCTTTAATTGTAAAAAATGGTGGATACAATTTTGGTAAAGATAAAACAAGTTTTGGAGTGTTGACGTCAAAGTATGGTGAAAGGATGTAATGTTATGCCGCTTGTTTGTATGTTGTGAAGAATTGTTATGTGTTTGCTATGTGGGTTGTTTTTGGATTGTTACGGGTCTTAAAATAAGACACATATGACATTTAGATAAGATGGATTATTAGGAAGTACGTTTATAAGTGAAAAGATTGAAGAAATGTCTTTGCGTCATTAGTTGAAAGCTTGTTGTCCGGGTGATCGTTTTATGATATTGGACTGCCTAGAAGTGTGGTGATACTGCTAATACTAGTTTAATTGCTTAATATATTGTAGCTAAATATTTGAGGAAAACCCCAACCACTCCAAGGTAGTAACGAGGTCATACAACGAGGTATGGAAGGTTACTTTATTTCGTAACACTTGGCATGAAACATAGATTCCTTGGTAAGTAAAGGCAATTATCTACTCCTACATGACGATCATCCATATCTCCACCCTTTCACATATTCATATGCTCTTATATATAGTTATCTTCAAATCTACATACATATATGGATACTAAGTATATGAGTTCTTGTTCCTAAACAAAGTTCAGAAGTTCAATTCATACGCATTTCATTGTCTATGTAACATACTCTCTTCATTTCCATGTTGTATTGTATGATTATTTACATGGTAAATGTTGCATATACCGCCTTATAGCTCTAATATTATGACCACCAAAAGAATAATCGCAAAAGTAATAAAAAGATAAAGTATATAGTTTCTGATAGGTGGTAGCCCGAGGGGTGGAAGTATCACCTAGCCAGGGATGATCCTATCACGAGCGGTAGCCCAAGGGGGTTAAGGAAGAACCTAGCCAGGGACGATCCCATATCCTGAGGGGTGGAAGAATCACCTAGCCAGGGAAACATCTTATTACGGGTGGTAGCACGAGGGGTTAAGGAATAACCAAGCCAGGCAAGATCCCGATACAGTTCACCACTGATCAGTTGGTTATTTGTATTATAGCTGTGCACAGATTTTACAGTACATATTCTACAGTAAAGGTAAAGCAATATAAAGAACATAAAGTATATGATTACAAAGTATATCTAAAGGTGGTCTCTTATCTTATACCAGTGAATAGTTCTATTTGAATTGTACTTCATATACAATATTTGCTACCTTACATATTCAGTACATTATCTCATATTGAGTCCCTTGCGGAGGACCTGCATATCATGCTGGAAGTACAGGTGCTAGTAGATCTCCCCAATAAAGCACATGACATTCAGCTGTTGTTACCTAGCTCCATGTTGTTCCGGATCTTTGTGCGTGTTTAGATCTTATATCTTTGCATTATATAGTAAATTCAGACGGGGCTTGTCCTGAACATTAGAAGATATTTTCTCTTGACTAGAGGCACTGTAGACTATGTAAATTAATGTGTGGTCATATGTTGTACTTTAGACACCGTAGCCCCAATGACCTAGCTATACGCATCTCCTTTTAGCTTATTATTACCGTTTATCTTCCTAGAAGCATGCTAGACATAGAATTTACTTATATATATATATATAAACAAAGCGCATAGATATAGGTTGGTTCTCCCGAGCCTTATCGGCAACGGGTGCCAGTCCGTCCTAACGAGACTTTGGGGTGTGACAAAAGTGGTATCAGAGCGAGTCATCCTAGGGGGTGTACAAAGCCGTGTCAATGTAGAGTCTTCTTTATCGATGTGTTGTGCACCGCATTTATAAGCAGGAGGCTACGTGGCATTTAGAAGTTGTTATTTTTCTTTCAATCTTTAGATCGTGCCATAAAGCTAGGTGAATTATGTCTAACTCCTGAATTGTTTTGTACAACGATCGAGTATGCCAGAAACTAGGAACAACAAAGGAAAACAAAAGGCAGTAGAAGTAGGGGCTAGTTCGCCTAGTCATATGAGACAACGGAATGAGGCTCAAGGTGAGCCCCTGTCAAAGATAACTTTAACCCCTTCTGCTGCTGATGAACCCAGAAATAGTGAAATTCCCTAAGAACCACCTATTGATGCCACAGTACAAGATTTGAGAAATGTGGTTCAACTACTGACTCGTATAGTTGCTAGAAAAAGACAGGAAGGTCCAGGTATGGGTGTAGGTGGTACAAATAGGGCAGCTGGATGAGGACACGGGACTTTCTTAATTTAGACCCTCCAACCTTCACTGGGTCTGATTCTAATAAAGATCCCCAAGACTTCATTGATCAGATTCAGCGCACTGTCAATGTTATACATGTCAGTGATAGAGAAGCTATTGCGTTAGCAGCATATCAATTGAAGGGTATGGCTATATTGTGGTATGAAGCGTGGAAGCAGTCCAAGGATATAAATGCACCTCTGACTACCTAGAAGGAGCTTAAGAAGGCCCTTCTCAATCATTACTTGCCATTGGAGGTCCGAGAGGCCCGTGTGGATTATTTCCTTATCTCCACCAGGGGAATATAAGCGTGAGGGAGTATAGCCTCCAATTTAATTTCCTGTCCAGGTATGCTCCTAATGTAGTTGCTACTATGGCAGATAGAGTTCATCGGTATGTGGATAGATTGGATAAGTATCTGGTCAAAGATTGTACTATTGCTCCCTTGAATAAAGACAAGGATATAGCAAGGATGCAAGCCTTTACATAGAAATTGGAGGACCAAAGGCAGAGACGGAGGACATAGGTGTTAGAAATGGTGGAATTTGATGTTATAATGGGTATGGATTGGTTAGCTCCTTGCTATGCCACCGTGGATTGTTGAACTAAGAAAGTGTACTTCCACTTTCCAAATGAGACAGTCCTTGAATGGGAAGGCAATGTTGGGGCACCAAAGGGGAAGTTTATCTCTTACTTTAAGGATAGAAAGATGATATCTAAGGGGTATATATGTCATCTAGTTCGAGAAAGGGATATGGAGGCAGAATCGCCAACTCTGCAATCAGTACCAGTAGTGAATGAATTTGTTAATGTTTTCCTTGAAGAACTCCCAAGCTTACCTCCTGAACGAGAAATAGATTTTGGTATTGACTTACTTCCAGGCACAAAACCTAGTTCCATCCCTCCATATAGAATGGCCCCGGTAGAGTTGCATGAGTTAAGAGAGCAATTAAAAGACTTATTGGAGAAGTGTTTTATAAGACCTAGTGTATCCCCTTGGGGTGCACCAGTGGTATTTGTTCGCAAAAAGGATGGTACCTTGAGAATCTGTATTGACTATCGGCAATTAAATAGGGTAACCATTAAGAACAAATACCCCCTCCCCAGACTTGATGATTTATTTGACCAGTTACAGGGTGCCAAATGTTTTTCAAAAATTGATTTGAGATCAGGGCATCACCATGTTAGGGTGAAGGAGAAAGATATACCTAAGACTGCTTTCAGAACACGATATGGTCATTTTGAATTTCTTGTTATGTCTTTGGGCTAACAAATGCACCAATAGTTTTTATAGATCTGATGAATAGGGCATTTAAGACATTCTTGGATGTGTTTGTGATTGTGTTTATAGATGACATTTTGGTATACTCAAGGTCAGAAGAGAACTAGGCAAATAACTTACGACAAGTGCTACAGGTTCTTCGTGATCGACAGTTTTATGCCAAATTTTCTAAATGTGAATTTTGGCTAAAATCAGTGGCATTCTTAGGTCATATTGTGACTGAGGAGAGAATAAGAGTTGATTCACAAAAGATAGATGTTGTGAAAGATTGGACAAGGACAATGACGCCCAAGGAAGTTCGGAGCTTCCTAGGTTTGGCGGGTTATTATAGAAGGTTTGTTGAGGGTTTTCTTCCATTTCTACGCCTTTAACAAAATTGACACATAAGGCAACCAAGTTCCAATGGAATGATGCATGTGAAAGGAGCTTCCAGGAATTGAAAAATAAGCTAACTTCTGTACCTATGCTAGTTCTTCCAGAAGGCACTAAGGAGTATGCAGTGTATTGTGATGCTTCAGAAGTTTGCTTAGGGTGTGTACTGACACAACCTTGTAGGATAATTTCTTATGCATCCAGACAACTATGACCACATGAGAAGAATTACCCAACTCATGATCTTGAGGTAGCAGTGGTTGTATTTGCTTTGAAAATATGGCACCACTATTTGTATAGGGTTCATGTCGATATATATACTGATCATAAGAGCCTGCAGTACATCTTTAGGGAAAAATACCTAAACTTAAGACAATGGAGATGGTTAAGGATTATGATGTTGATATACTATACCATTCGGGGGAGGGAAATATGGTAGCTGATACTCTGAGTTGTAAGGCAGTTATCACTACTGGTAATCAGGCCATGTTTAGTCAAGGGGTGGCTAAGGATCAATGACAACTAGCTAGTTTAGGAGTTTGCCTTCTTGAAACTCCAAAGGAAGGGGTTATTGGATATAATGCAGTAATGTCTTCATTAGTAATAAAGATGAAAGAAAAATAGTTTGAGGATCTTGTTCTATGATAGTTTAAGGAAAAAGTGAGTCAGGGTATGATAAAGGGCTTTGACCTTACACAAAATGGAGTATTCTACTGCCAAAACAGACTATGTGTGTCTGATATCGATGGGTTAAGAAGAAGGATAATGGAAGAAGCCTACCATTCCTGACATTCTATTCATCCAGGATCGGCTAAAATGTACCATGACCTGAAGGGAGTGTTTTTTTGGGGAGGCATGAAAAAGGATCTTGCGAAATTTGTGGCTCAATATCCAAATTGCCAGCAAGTAAAAGTAGAACACCAAAAGACATAAGGTTAAATGCAGTGTATAGAGCTTCCAACATGGAAGTGGATATGATCAACATGGATTTTGTTACTGGGTTACCTCACTCATTTCAGAACTTTGACTCCATATGGGTAATAGTTGATAGACTCACAAAGTCAGCACATTTCCTACCTGTCAGTAGTGATTATACGGCGGAGGAGTATGCCAAGCTGTACCTCAAAGAGATAGTCAGGCTACATGGAGTCCCAATCCCCATTATATCTGACCGAGGGTTTCAATTCACTACAAGGTTTTGGAAGTCTTTCCAAAGGAGTTTGGGTGCATGAGTGAATTTGAGTACAACTTTCCACCCTCAAACAGACGGTCAAGCAGTTTGCACTATTCAAACACTTGAGGATATGTTGCGAGCTTGTGCATTGGATTTTAAAGGTAGTTGGGTGGACCATTTACCACTTATTGAGTTTGCCTATAATAATAGCTACCATTCAGGTATCAAGATGGAACCTTATGAAGCTTTGTACGGAAGAAAGTGTAGGTCGCCAATTGGATGGTTTGAAGTGGGAGAAAACACCTTGCTTGGGCCAGATCTAGTATAGCAAGCCATGGAAAGAGTTAAGGTAATACAGCAGCGACAAGAAATAGCCCAAAGTCTTCACAAATCATTTGCTGATACAAGGAGGAGAGGGCTAGAATTTTCAGTAGGAGATTGGGTATTTTTAAAGCTGTCTCCAATGAAAGGGGTCATGAGGTTTTGCAAGAAAGGAAAGCTAAGCCCAAGTTACATAGGCCCGTACAAGATTATTAAGAAGATCAGGCAGGTCTCCTATGAGCTAGAGCTACCCCAGGAGCTTTCAATGCTTCATCCAGTTTTACATATATCAATGCTTCGAAAGTGCATAGGTGACCCATCTCGTATCACTCCAATTGAGGATGTACAAGTTACAGAAGATCTCACTTATGAAGAGGTACCTATTGCTATTATGGATCGTCAGGTTAGGAAGCTAAGGAATAAAGAAATAGCTTCAGTGAAGGTACTTTGGAGAAATCATCAAGCAGAGGAGATGACCAGGGAGGCCGAGGATGCGATAAAGTCAAAATACCCTCATTTGTTTGAAGCTAAAGAGGATGCCCAACATGCAGAATTGGAACATTATAGGTATGTGTGCTTGAATAATTAGTGTGTTGTTAAAGGTTTATTTAAATAAAGGTTTATACTTCGTCAAGCTACCCGATTATGCTAACATTCAAGGATGAATGTTCCTAAGGGGAGAGGATGTAACACCACACATTTTACATGTATAAATACTATATAAAATGAATCATGTTATGGTTTGGTCAAATTAGCATCAATTCTTGAAAGTGCTTGAATATCGTGTTAATGGGCGATAT
>JAOTQR010084512.1:0-82710 GCA_025774065.1 Solanum ossicruentum
ATTTTGTATTTTTAAAAGATTATACATATATATATATATATATATATATATATATATATATATATATATATATATGTATGTATGTATGTGTGTATGTATGTATCATCTTTTGGTGGGGTGTAGGATGTTATGGACTAGGGTGAAGTCTGAGTAGGCTTTAGTCTATAATTTTTCCATTTATTGATCCCAAGGTTTCTTTGTCGTATTTTTTTTTCCTTGTGGATGAGTTTATTTTCTGTTAAACAGAAATGTTTAGGTAGAGTAGATAATTTGTAGACATATAATGAATATTTCTTTTGCAATGTGCATAATTTTGAATGGTTTTATGAATGTTTTGAAAATTGGGTACCCTCGAATTTTTTGGGATTGTTGGTTCCATTGCAATCTTGAATATGATTGATTTGACAATGTTTGTTCTGATGAAAAGAACGCAAGGTGATGCTTGAAGCATGACCTATGAGTCTATGTTGATTTTGTATGAAATATCATGTGTGTGAGCTAATTTTAACATATTCATGCATTTTATACTTATTCAGAACTTGCCTTGTTACTCTAAGATTTGATTGGAGATGTGGTTGATTAGGAGAGGATCTTAGGCCATTGTTCTTTAAGTTAGTCAAAATTTTTCGAAATTACCTACCATCTGTAGTGGTTTAACCCATGTCCCAAGTGTTTGAGCTTTAAATGCACCTGTTCTTCCTTAATACCTAGCTACCTTAGCCTAGTTTTGTGAAATACCTTGATATTTTCCCTAGTCTATCCTTGAATGTGTGAGCCATGATTGAGGCTAAAAATCTAAGTTTAGGGTGGCTTTTGTTGTGGTAAAAAAATGAAAATGATATGGTTAGTTGGGAAACAAAGAAAGCAGAGAAAAATCATGTGTCGGTTGAGAGAAAAGGGAAGAAAAGTTGCCTCAAATTGAAAAGAATAGAAAAAATAAGTTAGAAAATAAGGCACAGTTGAAAATGGAAAAGAAAGAACCCGGAAAAGCTTGAAAATGAATAATAAGGGAGGGCATAATGAAAATGTCTGAGTTATGGAGGTAAAAGTGTTGGAAAATGTGATTCAAGGATAGCTTTTAGTCACTACTTACCTAAAATGCCATACCAAAGCCCCTATAGCCTATGTTCAAGCCTATTAAGTTCTAAAGTGATCCTAATTCAAATAGTCAATAATCCAGAATATGAGTTAGGGGAAAGCCTATGGTATTGGTTATAATGCATGAATTTCATTTGTAAGAGTGGGGATACGTGCAAAGTCCCTGAACTTTAATTCCTTTTGAGTGAGATGGAGGGACTTCTTTTCTATGAGGGCATTTGCATGGCATGATTAGCATATGACTTGTTCGATGATTGTGAATTGTTGATACTCCTTCGCTTGTTATAGTTGGACTGTTAGATGCATCACTATGTCTTGGTTTGCTTGGTGGCTATTCAATCAGGATTTGAGAATGAGAATTGTTTACCTGAGTTAGAATTCAGTGATGTCGATGCCACAAGGATAGTTACTATGTACTTCGTATTGTCTATTTAGATTGAGTCATCGCTTGAGGACAAGAAACAATGCTAAGTTGAGGGTGTTGATGTGCTTTCAAAATACAACACATTTGATGCCTAAAACAAGGGATTTTTCAAGTTTTCAATGCGACTTTTGATGGTTTTAATGTGATTTTGTATTGTTCTTGTAGAAAGTATAGGTTAGTATGATTTTTTCTAGAAACTTAAAAATTTTGATGAAGTTCAGGACATACGAGCCACCCTATGAGTCGTAGCCCAAGGTGCGAGACATAGTGTGCCCTCGTAGTAAGAAACCGTGTCCAAAATTAGGAATTTGCAAAGTGAAGGTGAATAATATTAGGCAAACCTATGAGTCGTAAGTCTCAATATGACTCGTAGGAGGGGGCCTCGTAGGATGAAATACTGTGCCAAAAGTTTGGACTAAAAAATGTAACTCAGGACCATGAGAGGACACTATGAGTCATAAAGCACATCACGACTTGTAGCAATGGATGTAGCAGTCAAGTCCAAAATGCCAAGTGCTGACTACAAAAGATCGATTACGACTCGTAGGTCACCTTACGAGTCACATATGGAAGATGTAACTGCTGCTAGCAGTATTTTTTATTTTATTTTTGGGGTCTTTTTTGTAAATAGTAGAAATAGTTAATAATAGGGTTTTTGACAGGAGATTTGAGATTCCACAGATTCTGACGATAAATTGAATATTCTTAGAGAACATTTCTAGGGTTTGGTGTATATTTTAGTATTTCATTTTGTAGACCCATTTTGGGGGGATTTGAAATCACTTGTAGTCAACTTCCATTAAACCAAGCTTGTGGTTTCAACATCAAGGTATCTTTGTTCTTCGTTGTTCTTGGGTAATCTCTCAACCATATCTTTCATATTAAGTTTTGGTGATTTTTCCTTAGCCATGAGTAGCTAAGCACCACAACTTGGGATTGTGGGAACCATGAGAAGTTGACTTGAAATAACCTAGGTTTTGTGCATTTCTTTGATTGGGTATTTGGATGGATTATTTAGTTCCCTTCAGTTTGAATGTTGTTTGGTAGTGGCCAACACCAAAACCCGCCTACTATCTCTATCCTGACAAGGTAGTGACGAATAGCAAAAGGGAAGTAGATAACAGGATTTGATTAATGTGTCCTCATCTAATCAACTAAATCGAAATAGGGGATGTTGACTGGGACAATGAGTAATGATTAGTTGGCATGCTAGGTTGCTGACCAAGCACCATGGTGATATTCTACCTTCACCTTCATAAGAGCGCTGAAAGAACCTAAGTTACCGTCCTGCATGCGATGTCTTGACTGAAATTATGTTATCTGGGGTAACTGAGTCAACAAATCATGGCGAATACAATTCCCAAGTTGTCACTCAATTTTATTGTCTTCTCATATTAGTAGTGTAGTATTTTAATTGTTCTTAACTTTAAATTGCAACCCCCTATTCTAGAGAACATAGTGATCGACGCTTGAAATAAGGCAATAAAGTTAAGCCCCATATTCCCTATGGATTCGACCCTAACCCTTGATTAGGTTTATACTTAACTACAACTGCTTTACTACTGGAGCATGAACATCACAAGGCAATCTCGAGCTCCTCTACCTCTGTGAGCTTCGCACATACACGTCACTCATCTGGCTCATCATCCGAGCATGGTCCCTTCCCAAGGGAAGGCTGGGTGGGATCCTCTTGAGAAAACAAATCAACTATCGTTACTAGAGCTATAGTTGACGGTAATGCAACCAGTGCCGCTAGTTCTGCTATCACGTCAGCTCGGAGTTGCTGGATCTCCATCTACATAGCCGATAATTCTAAATGTTGGGCCTCGTCGAATCTCCGTTGTACCCACTCCTCGATGGGGTCGATGCTGGCATCCATGATAGAAATATAGTACTATATAGTAGCATCCATGAATACTTGAAGCCATCCCTCCGAGTCTGCTATTATCTAGCGGACCCATCGGATGAACAAGACAAGTCAACTGCAGCTTAGCATGTGATAACCTCTGTGCCAAGGTCTGTATAGATGCGATGTACAGGTAGATTATGCCCGCGATAGTAGGCTGTGAAGTAGTGGCCTGTGGTGTAGGAATAACAATAGTAGGCCCCTTCTTCTCAACTGGCTTGGGTTTCAGGGGCTTCTCCTAGGTAGCAGCAACATTAATAGTTGTAGTCTCAGAACCCTTAGGTGGTGGCACTGTAGCGAACATCTCAGGCATAGGTGGAGGCTATGCTCGCTGGAGTGGCACCAGGTTCTGTTCAACATTGATCAGGCTAGGATCCAATATGTGTTGGGCCTCAATCATCTAGTCTAGCTGATGTAGTATCTCTACCCTCAACTCTAAGTAGAGTCTATAAATCATGTGCGGGAATGGGATAGAGGTGGGCCTCTTTAGTGTGGACTTATGAATCTGCTCTACAATGAGGCGAGCCCTGTCAATCTCATATCCAACTAAGATGCTAGCAACAAAAACTAGACGCTCCAGCATCAGTGTATTATCAACAAGTGTCGACTTGATGCTCGACTGAACCACCGGCCACCATAACTTGGCATAGAAACTGAGTGAAGCCTTGAATATAGGCTCTGAGTGAGTGGCGATCCAAGAATGTTCCACTCCCTGCTTTCTAATATACCCAACCACCTATCTCATCAACGTGGCTCATCACTCAAGATGCTTCATCACTAGTGGGTCCCCCATATGTCCTACCCTGTAGTTGAACTCTACTGTTGATTTGGGAAGGAAACTCAGGACCAAATAACATATGATGGACGGTGGTCGCGGATGTATCCACCATCGGCTGCTCACGCTTGTCTTGGTCAGCATTGTCTGAGCAAGGGATTCTTTCCCTTGGGAAGAGTAAGCTGGATAGTGGCTATGTAGGAGGCATAGAACTCCCTTACCATGGTCGAGGAGTATCATACAAGAGATCGGGCAACCACTTATGCCCATATCTGATAATCGTGTCCTAGAGCTGGGAACACAATCGAGTCTATCGGTGATGACTCTGGGCTCCTCATAAATGAAGTGGTCTGGCTTGCCCCAATTTCTCTGCTGCGTGCCCTTTATATAGATCTGTCGCATGCTCTCGATACACCACCAACTAGCGAGAGTATCCAATGTAGATGATGATGATCGAGGTGCGTGGGAGGACTCTACCTCTAATTTGTCATCAGAGCCTACCTTAGAGATGGACTTCTCTCTAGATAGAGTCATCTGTGATAAATCGCTCCCATTGTTATCTCCCATGTTAGATTGGGGAGTGCAAGCAACAGGAGCCTGAGTACACCCATCTCTAGCGACGCCTCTAGTCTATGGTCTCTCCGTCTCTAGATCCAAGCTGACGTCCAGTACTTCTGATGAGCCACTCAGCTGAGTGGCCTGCTTATCCTCACGTTTGGTTTATGGGGCCATAGTACCTAAAACATACACTTGCACACACCATATTTATCCCCACAAATAAGGAATTAGAATGAAAAAAATCATCTGAGTTCTACTGCAGAAGGGTTTTACGAAAGAACCTTTACGGGCCGTAGTGGATACTATAGCTTGTAAAGATCCTTCAAAAACTAGTGTTCCAAACAATCATTTTTACTCTAAAAGTCTATGAGGCAAGGTATGACTCATAAAACGATTTAAAGTCTTAGACTGTATCGTAGAGATTTCTGATGAGTAATAATTCCAGGCAGGGGCCTAAGAGACCTATCTGTGAGCTTTAAAGTGATCTACCACTCATAGAAGGTCTCAAATGATGGATAGTAAGAAACATCAAATTTGTGGAATTTTGCATAAGGGGTAATTACGACTCGTGGATTGCTCTACGGGCCATAAAATTCATTCGTGAACCAGAAACTCAGTCACCTAAGTTTCTAAGTCCATCACATGAACCCCAAAAGACCATCTCAACCAACAAATTATTAGCATTGAAGCAAGACACACACACCCACAAGAGTTCAATACTACAACCCTTACCTCCAACATGTTCTACATACGCACACCTCATCTAGATTGGTTAGGCATGATTTACCCTATGATTCCGACCAATTCGAATGATTCAAAAAAGATCATTTACCAATGTCATCATCTACCAATTCACAAACACAATCATTTAATCACATATGATTGGTGACTCAATATGCACAAATGATTAACATTCGCACAAGGCCAAACTACCAAATTCAAGACTTAGACAATAATCAAACATAGGCAACTTCACAACTTCAATTCAAGCATGGATTTTATGCCTAAACACCATTCCCCACATAATATTCCCATCAGTCATTAACACAAGGCAATTTAGAGGTGTTAATTTAACTAGAAACTTACCAAGCTTGTGAGATTAAAGTGAAGAAGCTGAAAAAGGTGAAAAGGCAAAACCGTAGGTTGTAGGAGTTCTCCCCGAAAACAAGTTCATGGTGGCCAGAGCTGATCGGAATTTGGTCAAAATAATTTGTTGGGTTAATTTAGTAGTTTTAGTTCAGAATTTGGTCAAAATTATTTGACCTATCTATTTATATATTGATCGAGTAAATGGATGGTTAACGGGCCTGGACTCTCTGAAATCCCAATTATGGGCCATAGAGTGTTTTACAGCTCATAAATCACGGTTTCATAGAACATCCAAACAGTAGTTTTCAGGATTAGGTTGCACGGACCAATCTACAAGTCATAAAGTGTTCTGTGGCTCATAGAATTGGTCTTAGAGACCCCAACACTTAGTGAATTTTCCAGAAAACTTACTTGGTCCTCAAGCCCTATTCAAGACTCGTAGTTTGTCCTACGAATTGTAATGTTGGCTCGTGTACTGGAGTGCATACTTTTTCTACTCACTGGAAATCTCTATGAGATGGGTTATGGGTCGTAAAGTATTTTATGGCCCGTAAACCCTGTTATAGATACTCAACTTGATGCTTTTATCTACCAAACTGGCTGAATTTGTTATGTACCTACATATTCTTCATAAAATGCACTGTCACCCTATAAGCAACCAGCCTAGTGTCCAAAATTACAATCAAAAGACAAAAAAATAGACTACCTACCAATCTAAAAAGTAAAAATAAACCAATAACTATGTTATTACATCAAAACCTTGGGTTTCCTCCCAAGAAGCACCTGATTTATTATTGCGGCATGACTTGGACGAATTGGTTACCCAGACTTCCACAATTTCTCAGATGCACTTTACACTTCAACTCATGTAGATGCTTCATGGACTGATAGATATTGAAGATGATTTCTTCATTATTCAATCTAAACCTGAGCTGACCAACTTCCATGTCCACTATGGCTCGTCTAGTGGCTAGGAATGGTCTTCAAAGATGATTGGGACATAGAAGTCAACTTCACAATCTAACATCATGAAGTTTGCATGGAATATGAACTTCTCAACTTTTACCAACATATCATCTAGTATCCCCACAGGCTTCTTCACCATGCAATCTGCCATCAATAATTGCATACTAGTTGTAGTAGAGGCAGCCAATCCTAACTTCTCGTAGAACGCAAGGGGGATTAGATTTATGCGAGCAACTAAATCATATAGTTCCCTTGCTAACTCCATATCTCCAATGGTGTAGGGTATAGTGAAAGCACCTGGATCGTCTACCTTCTGAACCAACGACCTCCTAGAAATAGCACTACAATGTTGAAGCTCTCAGGAAAGTTCCTGACTCAGTGCGCATTTTGGTGACCAAGTCCTTCATGTACTTCGTATAGCATTTCATCTTCTCCAATTCCTTGATGAGAGGGATGTTGATAGAGAGTTGCTTTAACATCGAAAGAAAGTGCTTGAATTTGCCTTCCTCCTCCCTCTTTTTGATTCTCTAAGGAAAGGAGGAGGTAGCCTAGGAATGGGTTTTAACCTCTGTGGCGCATCATCAGTTTCACTCACATCATCCTTGCCATGATCATCTCCTTCATCCGCATCTTTAACTGCAACCATGTCCTCACAAATGTCTATCGCATCAACCGGCATAGGAGGATCAATAGTGCTCTTGCCACCTCGAGTAGTGACCACCATACACTTCCTTCCATTTTTAGGATTTTGCACTGTATTGCTAGGAAGTGTACCCCTTTGATGTTGATTCAGCTTAGTCAGCACTTGGACAAACTGTTGTTCTAGTTATTTGATAGCCATCGAGTGAGACTCTAGTTTCTAATTAATATTCAAAATCTCAGATTTCATGTTACTTAAAGTTTCATCGTATGTCTCAACCTTCTTCTATAGGCGATCAAATATCTCCACAATTTCTGAATTGCTTACACCTATGTCGCGGTTGCGTGGTGGCACTTAAGAACCATTTCTGAGTCTTTCTTGTAACCCCAATCTGCATCTGGATCCCTATACCTATCGTGATAAACTTCACGGTTGTCCCTATATGCTCTATCCCTTCCAAAGTTCCAACCTTGGTTTCCTTGACCTTGGCACCAAAAGTCCTGATTGGGCCCTTTGGCATTAGTTCGAAAAGCCACCATTCTAACCAACAACAAAACATGCATCCTTGTTATAGTATGGCTCCTCGTACAAGGGTGCATGTGGAGATAGAATAACCACTGCATTCACTCTCTCTTGGATTTTCTTCATCATCACCTCCAAACCTATACAAACCTGAGCAAGCTGCTGCATGATCTCTTCCTTAATTTTGGCTTGCTTAGGACCCACAATAACAACAAATGAACTATTTATGGAAGCTCTATCCCGAATCCCCTATGGACGTTTTGTCTTGACAACTTTTTCCATTCGCTCCGTAATCCTTCCAAATGGTTGATCTAAAAACATGCCCCCCAGGATAGCGTCAGTACAAACATGACTTCCCTCATCGAGGACACAATAGAAGATCTCAACCAAGGCACCATGAACTGCTTTGTCATCAGGGACGCTCCTCAAACATTTTATAAACTGCTCCCACGTAGTGCTTATCGAATCACCAGGACGTTGCTCGAAGTTGTTGATCTGGTCCTTTAACTTAATTTTCTTCGATCTAGAGAAGTACCTCTTAAGAAAGGCCTTCTGCAAGTCTTCCCAATTGGGGATTGAACTCCAGGAGCATAGATATCCATAAGCCGGCATTACTGGTAAGAAACAATAAGAAGATATGGAGTCCCACAACATCCACACACAAATTTTGTGTTCCCATCACACTTTTACAAACGAATGCCACATTGTGTAGGGGCTATAAGGACCCTCTTATGGTAAGCTCGAAAATAGCCCATGACTTTGTAGCATCTAAAGTAACCCACTTAAGATTGTGAACTTTGTGTCTTGCTGAAATGATCCTAAAAAGTGTCCGAAAATGTGCCTCAGAAGTGCCCATATTCATAATTTCCATATATCTAAAATCCATGCATGATATCGAAAATCTGATTTCATATTCGTGATCAAGGGGAAAAATTGAGTGGGTAATAGGTCTAAACCCCTTTTAGAGAAACCATATCAAAATTTGAAATTCCAAAATTTTACTGATCTAGTGTTGATCTGCGCCACTGGTGCGACGCGGCCAGGGCGCGGATCAATGTTATTTTTGGCCAATTTTGTTGTTCAGTCCAAAGGATTTGTGTCTTAGGCCTTAGTCTTCCAATACATAAAAACATCTATACTTAGTCATTTTCAACCCCATATCATACAAGACATTCCCTAAAACCTTATCAAATACCTAGACTTCCAAAATCAAGTGTCCCAACTCATTTCCGAATTCTAGAAATTCAATAAAGCTTCAAGTTCTCATCTCAATCTACTTCAAGGAATTCTCCCAAGTTGGGGTATGTGAGTTTCAACCATTTGGTCATTTCACCCATGGTGCCCAAGCTCCTATGTACATAAATTGCATCTTTCTAAGTTGATTTACTTATGGGTTTTTTTATTATGAACTTGACTATTAACTATGTTTGGGTTTCATTAAAGTGTGACTGTTTAAGCATGTCTTGAACTATGAATCTAAGATCTACAATGAGTTTTGGTGGGGCTTTAAATGTATTTGCAAGGTGGTATTACCAAGTGTTGGTGGGTTGATTTACTTCAAGTTCTCTAGCATGATTTGACTCTTGAATTGCATGATTGTACACTAGCATTACACACCCACCAAGTGTTTGATAAAATGTCTGGCTTAGGGTTCTTGAGCTATTGATGATCTAGTACATGGCCTATGAGTCAAGTGACTTTATGATGATATAAGTAACATATATATTTTTTTCATGAAAAATATCTGCAAGTTGACCACACCTTATTGAGTGGGTGTTATACCTCAAACACCATGGATTGTAGGGTGTGACAACCATCAACTAATTGAGGGTTTGATACCTCAATCACCATGGATAGTAGGGTGCGACAACCATCAACCAATTGAGGGGTTGATACCTCAATCACCATGGATGGTAAGTGGTGACAACCATCAACCATTTGATGGGTTGATAGCACAATCACCATGGAAGGTAGAGTGTGACATCTACTAACCAATTGAGGGTATTGATACCTTAATCGCCTCTCCAAGGGGGTGATAGGCCTTTGACACGATGTTCACTTACTACACATGTAATATGTTCTATATAAATATGTTTACTTCAAGTATCAATCATGCATGCCATGTCACTTTAGGATAATCCATTGTCTAATTATGCATTTCGATTATGTTGCCTATCTATTATTGCATTGCATCCTATATACTTAGTATATTCAAATGTACTAACATATATTCTATGCCTACATGATATTAACATGTAGGAACCGAAGCTCCTCACTATTATCCTCATCTTCTATGTGGCTTATACTATCTTCTCAAAGCAAGTTCAGTGAGTCCTCAACTCCGGGGCTGATATCTCTTGCTCTTATGTTATGCAAAGACTCTCTTTATTTGTTTTTATGCTTTTGACTATGAGGGTGAACTGGGAAAGTTGACTTAGCCCCTGCTCAATTCTAAGTTTAGAGGTGTTGTTGGACAAGTTATGTAATGATACTATGAGCTTCGACTCTCTTAACTCTTGGATGTTTTAATATTTTGAAAGACTCTATTAGCCCCTTTGCCCATATTTCTATTCTCTTATTAATTTCTTCCGTGATCAAGGATGTGTAATGATATGTTAAGAGGCTTGTTTGGGGTTCCTTCGGGTTCTCCATTTGTCGTGTCACGTCTAGGTGCTAGGCTTGGGTCGTGACACTAACAAAGTGGTACAATAGCTGTAGTCACCTCTATAGCCATAGGATTCAACCTGTACTGATTCAACTGGTAAGCATTGGTGTTAAAATCACAAGGCTTTGGAATATCCTCCTACTCATTCCCAGCATCCTCATATTATTCCTATTTAGAGCTACATTGGTCGCGTTGTTAGCATTTTCTTGGGCCATTCTTTTTAAGGTTTTATGGATCTCTGGATCAAACAAAGTTAATGGATTTTCTTTACTATAAGCATTGGGCATACACTACACCTAAAACCTGAAAAGAAACAAAAACAACAACAAAAGTAAAATGAGGGAACTAAACATTAACACTTGAACTACAAATGGATTCACTAAGTCTAGCATTATTCCCTGGTAACTGCACCAAAATCTTGATATTGCTCATGTTACACATCATTTATAGAGGATAAAATGGTCGCTGTCAGGATATAAAAACTAATAAAAGTTAGGGTCAATCCCACAGGGAATACGTATACTCACAAAAATTCACCAATTTATAATCTTAGTAATTAACCAACTTAATTACCCAAAGGGGGGTTTTGAAAAAGTGAATAAGAAAATAAAGCTAACTATCTACTATGAGAGAAAAGTCAATAATGGAGAGCAATTAGGTATTGTGTTTCCTATGATTCCCCAACTCAGTATCACCAGATAACCTAACTCTTGTCTAGTGTATAGCATGCAAGACGGTAATTTAAGTTCACCAAGCCCCTTGGTCAAAGGTGAGAGGTGAATTTCACTATGTGACTTGACCCATATCCGTAGTATGCATTACTAACCATTACTTATTAGTCCGAGTACAACCTCACCTTGGCCCAATTAGGTTGATTAGATGAGAACACATCAATTGAATCTTGTTAATTAATCTCTTTTCATATTCATTACTACCTTAATCCAGTCAGTAACACTAGGTAAGATCCAGTGTTGTCCACAATTGTAAAACATGCAAAACAAAAAGAGTTAATTAATACATGTATATACACATTCCAAAAATTGTGAATTATCTGGTTTTACATTGTTAGTACTTCATGGTTCCCACAACCCTAGTTGTGGATTTAGCTACTCATGATACGTGTAGATGCAGAAATCATGAATTGACAAGATAAAATTAAACACTTACACAATAGATTTAAGAACAACCAATCCAATGTCAATAAGAATCACAAGCTTTAAGATCAAATTCAACAACAAGTGTTTTCAAACACTCCGTTACAATTTTCTCTCTCAAAATATTAAGTTTTCTGAGTACTAGATAAAACTTATCAAAACTGAGGAGAACTTCTAAAAAATTAATCGAAAAGATCTATTCATAATAATTAAAATTCAAATCCTAAATGACTTAGGAGAACAAGTTGGCACAACTCGCGAAAGTTCTTTATAGCTCGTATTGAAGTTTACGACCCGTAATCGAGATCTTATACATTGTATAATGGTTTACGACCCGTATAATGGTTTACGACCCGTAAAGGGGATCTCATCTGATGAACTTCAGAAAGTATGCATTCTTTGATCCTCAAAGGACAAAACATTTTTTATGACCCGTAAACTAATCTACGCTTCGTCTGCATGTTCATTCTAATTCAGAAACTTGGCCCCTCACTAGAAGTCTTTGCAGAATGGTCTACAAGCTGTAGAGGGTATCGTATAACAACAGAACTGTAGCAACTTCTGTAAGTTTCCACAAAAATCATGGCCAACCTTTAATCCTAAAAAAATAAAGACAAAAACACATAAAATCCACTAACATCACATTGAGAACACACAAAATTTCATGTTTTAAGCATCAAAAGTGTTATATTATGGCAGCGCATCAACTGCGAAAGATCCAACAATTCCAACACCTAACTGATCAACCACAACAAATGTAGTACTTAATAAATCAAATCCCAACTAGTAGGGGCCCAACAGGTCCACCATAGTAATGCGGCCAATACACATAAGTCATCAGCTCTATACAATCGAGGGGCATTAGTCATCCCAAGAACATAACAAGAATCTAGTAGCCATGCTCGATCTGGATGTAATTTTCAGGGATGTCCTCCACCTTGGTCTCAATTAATAGTAGTCTAATGTTTGTAGCAACACAACATCCCTATTTGGAGGGAATCTGGGAAAATCAGTAAAAGACATACCTTGTGACTCACTATCATCAAAACGACTCTGTTGTAGAAGTCTTAATTATCATCTCCAATCCTGAAGAGTCACTACACCCGATCCCCCACTAATAGAAAGGACCTTCCAATATCTCGAGACTTGATCTAGGAGAAAAGAGGCTTGGAACCCATACTCAAGTTGGTTATAAGCTAAGCAATGCAGTTGACACTGTAAAACCAAAACTTAAATGCAAGACAATCAAGAAAAATGATCAACATCCCTTTTGGTAAGCATAACTAGGAATACAGACAACACTACCCCAGCAAACTGACAATTACAACAAGTCACCAGGGCAGAGTGGTCAATAGCTTAGTTGATAATGCAATAATGTCCCATCTAACAATAGCTAACCTAATTAAGCTCCCGGGCATAACATTTATCTCATAATCCAGTCAACAAGGAATCAAGAGAACCACATATCAACATAATCATCACAACCGGATCATAACTATAGAGGCACAAGGGGTAGCTAGGGGCATAACTTGCAGTTAGCCCCTTAAATAGTATGTAAATCTCACATCCAACTACCCACTCCAGTAGTCAAGCAGGAAAAGGATCATATGATTAAATCACAAGGATTTTGCTTATAATTAGCCCCTTAGTTGGGTACAGTTCATAACATAAGTGATAGTTACTTAGAATCCCACTAGGTGTAGGATACTCATCTACATCGAGAAGCCCAACGGTCAAGCCAGCGGTCAGATAATCAAATACGGATATACAGAGAGCATCAATGCTTAGTATTACCTTATCACATCCTCTCCCACTTTTATAGTCTTTGTTAGAAGTATTCATAGCCAATACAACCTTTAAGTAGCTAATATACATGTAATGGTGTTATAGAGTCTAAACCTCAACAACATATTTCATAGTTCCATACACAATTGATGTAGCCCAAGTGACATATCATTTTTAGAAGATAAAGGGGTCATTGTCAAAATATAACATCTAACCAAGGTTAGGGTCGATCCCAAAGGGAATACCTAGACTCAAAAAAATTCACCAGTTTGAAATTTGAGTAACTAACCAAAGTACTTCCCTAAATGTGGGAGGCGGTTTGTGATAATCAATAAGAAAATAATAACTAACTAACTATTATGTGAGAAAAGTCAGTAATGGAGAGTAACTAGGATATTGTGCTACTCATGATTCCCTAATTCAGTATCACCGGATAACTTAATTCTTATCTAGTGTATAACATGCAAGACAACAATTTAAGTTCACCAAACCCTTTGGTCAAAGGTGAGAGATAAATTTCACTATGTGACTTGGCCCATCTCTATAGTGTGCATTACTAACCATTACTTATTAGCCCCAGTACTACCTCCCCTTGGCAAAGTTTGGTTGATTAGACGATAACAAAACAATTGAATCCAGTTAATTAATATCTTTTCCTATTCATTACTACCTTGCTGCGGTCAATAACACGAGACAATTTTTAATGTTCGATACCACTAGAAAACATGAAAAACGAAAAGAGATAATTGATACATGCATATACACCTTCCCAGAAATGTGAATTATCCGATTTTACTTTGTTAGTTCTTCATCGTTCCCATAACCCTAGTTGTGAATTTAACTACTCATGCTATGCGTAGATGCAAATATTATTAATTGAGAAGACATAATTAAACACTTACATAATAGATTCAAGAATAAGCAATCAAATGTCAACAAGAATTACAATCTTTAAGATCAATTTCAACCATAAGTGTTCTCGAAGACTGTCTTAAAATTTTCTCTCTCTAAATATTGAGTTCTCTAAGTACTAGGCCAAAACTTTTCAAAATAGACGAGAACTTATGAAAAATAACCTAGACCTATTTATGATAATTTAAATTCAAATACTAAACTACATAGGAGAACCGGTCGTCAAGCCTCACGAAAGCTCTTTATGGCCTGTATTGAAGCTTACAACTCGTAATCGGGGTCTCGTACATTGTTTCTGGAAAACTAGACTTCCTCTTTATGACACCCCTTTACGACTTGTAAAATAATTTATGACTTTTAAAGGGGTTCTATCTGATTAATTTTAGAAAGTCTACATTCTCTAATCATTAGGGCACGAAACCTTTTCTACGACTCATAAACTAATCTATGGCTCATTTATATGATCATAGAATTACTTTAGAAACTTGGGCCCTCACTAAAATTCCTTAATAAACTTCCCTACAGACCGTAGAATGGTCTACGACCCGTAGAGGGTCTCGTATAACCACAAATTTGTATCTACTTCTATAAGTTCCCCCAAAATTATGCCCAACTTATAATCATGTAACAATCTGAAAAAGAACTAAGACAATAGTGAAAAGTAAAATAAGGGAACTACAGACTAAGATTCGAATTACTACTAAATACACTAAGACTAGTCGTACTCCACGGCAATAGCGAAAAAATCTTGAAGTCGCCCAAGTTACACCTCCTTTTTAGGGGCTGCTGTCAAGATATAGAACCTAACCAAGGTTAAGGTCGATCACATAAGGAATACTTAGACTTAAGAAAATCTACCAATATGCAATTCGAGTAATAACCAACTTACTTCCCTAAACAGGGGGAGTTTATAATATTCAATGATAAAAGTAAACTAACTAATTATTGCAAAAGACAAAGTCAATAATAGGTATTGTGTTCCCCATGATTCCCCAACTCAGTATCATAGAATAATCTAATTTTTGTCTAGTGTATAGCATGCAGAAAGGTAATTTAACTTCCCCTAGCCCATTAGTTGATGGTGAGAGGTGAATTTTACTATGTGACTTGATACATCCCTATGGTGTGCATTACAACCATTACTTATTAATCCTAGTACATCCTCCCCTTGGCCTAGTTTGGTTGATTAGACAAGAACACATCAATCAAATCTTGATAATTACTCACTTTTCATATTCATACAACCTTGGTCAAGTCTGTAACACTAGGCGACTTATAATGTTGGCTACCACTAGAAAACATGCAAAACGAATAGAGTTTATTTAGTACATGCATATACTCCTTACCAGAATTATGAATTATTCGATTTTACCTTGTTAGTTATTCATGGTTCTCACAACCCTAGTTGTGGATTTAGCTACTCATGCTTTGTAGATATAGTAATTATGAATTGAGAAGACATAATTAAAAACTTCCACAATTGATATAAGAACAAAGCAATCCAATGTCAATAAGAATCACAAGGTTCAAGATCAAATTCAACCACAAGTGTTCTCAAAGACTCTGCTATAATTTTCTCTCTCCAAATATTGAGTTCTCTGAGTACTAGGCTAAAACTTATCAAAACTAACGAGAACTTATCAAAAATAACCTAGAAGACCTATTTATAATTATTAAAATACAAATCCTAAACAACTTAGGAGAACTTGTCGGCATGCCTCACAAAAGCTCTTTACGGCCCATATTAAAGTTTATGTCCCACAATCGGGGTCTCGTACAATAATGCTAGAAAAACTGGACTTCCTTTTTTTGACGCCCCTTTACGACTCGTATAATGGTTTATGGACCATAAAGGGAGTCTTATGTAATACACTTCAGAAAATTTTCATTCTCTAATCTTTAGTGCATAAAACCTCTTCTATAACTCGTAAACTAATCTGCGACTCATATGCATGATCGTAGAATTACTTCAAAAACTTTGCTCCTCAATTGAATTCTTCACAATACCTCCCTATGGTACATAAAATGGTCTATGACCCGTAAAGGGTCTCGAATAATAGCAAATCTGCAACAACTTCTGTAACTTTTCCAAAAATCATGGACAATCGGTAACCCTGTAAACATAAACACAAAAACATAGAAAATCCACTAACGTTGCATTAAAAACACACAATTCCAAGTTTTAAGCATCAAAAGTGCTATATTTTGGCAGCACATAGCCTTTCCTCAGCCTTCTAGAATTCCAAACTCCCTATACAAGTAGCCTTCCGGCTCAAAACATATGCCACAACATTGGTCTTCCTAGGCGAATATAGAATGGAGATATAATTGTCCTTAAGCAACTCCAAATACCTATGTCATCTCTGATTCAAATTAGGCTAAGAAAAGATGTATTTGAGATTCAGATGATTGGTAAATATCTCACAATGCACCCTATAAAGATAATGTTACCACAATTTCAACATAAACACAACTGCAGCCAACTCCAAATCATGGGTAGTATAGCTCTTTTCATACAACTTTAGTTGTATTGAGGAATAAGGTATCACCTTCCCCCTTTGCATTAACACACCACCCAAACCCACTCCATAAGCATCACAATACATTACAAGTTGCACTCCCTTGTTAGGCAAAGCAAGAATGGGTGTTGATGTCAATAAATCCTTTAGCTTTTGAAAGCTTGCCTCACAATCATTCGACCACTGAAATATTACGACCTTCTGTTTCATTCTAGTCAACTGGACTGCTATAGAAAGAAATCTGTAAAGAAAACATTGATAATACCCCACAAAATAAAGGAAACTTCGAATCTAAAAAAGTAGGTCGAGCCCACTCACAAACAACTGCTATGTTGCATTGGCCAAATCAGCATAATACCATCCTTTGTCACCACATATTCAAGGAATGCAAATAACTTGAGCCAAAACTCATACTTTGAGAACTTAGCATATAACTTATCTTCCCTCAATATCTAAAGTATGGTCCTCAATTGCTGAACATGATAAACCTCACTCTTGTAGTAAATGAATATATCGCCTATGAACACAATCATAAATATGTCCAAAAAATGTTTGAACACTCGATTGATTTACTCAATAAAATCAACTGTGCATTAGTCAACCCGAAAGATATAACCAATAACTCATAGTACCCATAATGGGTCCTAAATGCTTTCTTTAGGATCAGACACCCGAACTGTCAATTGATTATAGCCGAACCTCAACTCAATCTTGGAGAATACTGAGGCAACCTGCAACTGGTCAAAAAGATCATCGATACGAGGAAAAAGATATTTGTTCTTGGTGGTCACTTTGTGAAGCTGATGATAGTCAATTGATGATGTTCACACTCCAATAAAAAAGCAGTCACTGTAAGCAATTAATCTAAGCGAAGGTTAGGATCGAATCTACAGGGAATACAGGGCTTGACTACCAGACTTCACTAGCAATCATTTCATATATCTATAACTAAAATATCAAAAAAGGGGGGTTTGTGATTCAATAACAAAAACAAACAGACACTATACTACGACGTGAGAAACCATTCAACTTTAGGGACAACTTGAAAATTATGTTCCCCATAGTTTGTTGACTCGATTAACCTTGATAAAATAAGTACAATTAGAGATTTGTATGCAGGACGGTGACGTAGGTTCTTCCAACCCTATTGTGAAGGTGAAGGTCGAATTTCACCATAGTACTTGGTTGGCAACCATAGTGTGCCAACTAACCATTACCTATTGTCCCAGTCAACCTCCTCTTGGTTAGGTTAGGTTGATTAGACGAGAACACATCAATCAAATCCTGTCATCTACTTCCCTTTTCTTATTCGTCACTACCTTTATTGGGATTGTGGTAGTAGGTAGGTTTTGGTGTTGGCAACCACCAAACAACAATCATAATGAAGGGAAATAGACAATACATGCAAACCGCAGTCATAGAAATATGCAAACCTAGGTCATCTCAAGTCAACTACTCATGGTTCCCACAACCCCAAATTTTGGGTGCTTAGCTACTCATGGATAAGGAAAAACCAACAAAAATGCAAATGCAAGATATAGTTTACAATTTTACCCTAACTAGTGAAGATTGAAGACACCACAAATTACAAACCAGAAGCTTGATAGATTGACAATGTGTACAAAGCAATATTTGTAATTCCCAAAAGTGGATTCTATAAGAGAAAAATAAAGAACTTTGCTAAAACCCTAAAATATTCTTGAGAGAATATTCAAAGGCACATTCAATGTTTAAAAGATGGAATTTTGAAATAAAACCTAACTTAAGGTATTTATATTTATTACAAGTTTTACCCTAAAACTTACTCAGAAAAGACAGCTGTCAGTTAGTACGCCTCATATGTACGACTCGTAGGGTGACCGACGAATCGTAATCTGGGTCTTGTAATAGGTTCTTAGCATCTTGGACTCAACTGGTACGACCCTCTGACATGAGTTTTTGAGTGAGCTATGACTCGTATGGTCCTCTCATTGTCTAGGCCTTCTGTTTTTGATCCAAAATTTGGACTCTTTAATTCCTACTACTAGTACACCTATACGAGTCGTAGTGAGACTTACGACTCATAGGATGGCCTCATAAGGTTGACACCACTTAGAAGATTTCTGACTTTTGGTCTCTGTTTCCTGCTACAATAACACCCTATGACTCGTTGGTTGGGCTATGACTCGTAGGTGAACTCATATGTCCTATGCTTCAGCAAAATTTGTAATTTTCCTCCAACATCATGCCATCCTAACATTTCTGCAAGGACAACACAAAAGCACATAAAATCATAAAAAGACGCATTAAGAACTCACAAAATCACTTGTTTTAGGCATCATATGTGTTGTACTTTGATAGCACATCAACACCCTCAACTTAGAATTGTTGCTTGTCCGCAATCGACTACTCAATCCACGCAGATAATAGAAAATACACTACAGCTGCACCAATGGCATACAAAAACATGATGATGAATCTGGCAACCCAACTATGACAAGGTAAGGAGCATCAACTATTCACAATCATTGGTATAGCGATATGCTAATCAAGTTATGCAAATTCCCTCACAGAAAAGAAGTCCCTCTTACTCACTAAAAAAAAACATTTAGAATTCAGGGACTAAGGAAACATTCTCGCACTCACATGTGAAATTCATGCAAAATGATTTACACCATAGGCTTGCTTCTATAGGCATCTTCCAGCTTGTTGACAAAGTGGATTTGGATCACTTTATGATGTAAGGGCTTGTAACATAGGTTTAGGGGGCTTTGGTATAGAATTTCAGGCAAGTAATGACTAAAAACTATTCTTGAACCATGTTCACCAACATTTTGCCTTTATAACCCAACCATTTTCAATAAATCCACCCTTATTCTCCTATTTCAAGCTTTTCCCGCGCTGTCTTTCTCTTTTCAGTTGTGCCTTATTTCGTAACTCATTTTTGCTAATTTTTTTTCAGTTTAAGGCACTTTTAACTTCTTTTTCCTCCCCAGGCTCATGATTTTTTATTTCTTTCTTTATTTCCCAACTAACAACCTCATTGTTATTACTTTACTACAATAAGGGCCACGCTCAACATACGTTTTTAGCTTGAGGTGAAGTACACAATATCCATTACCCAAACCAGGGCCACCATTTGTAGCAACCCTCAACTGAGGCTTTTAGCCTCAATCAAATTTCACATGTTCAAGGATACACCAGGACCAATATCAAGGTAGTTCATCAAACAAGGTTAAGCTAGTAAGGTGTGAAGAAAGAATGAGTACATGAGAAGCTCAAAAAATTTGGAAAAGGGATTCACTCACTCATTTGGTAGGTCATTTAGGCTAAAAGTGGGTTCACTAAAACAAAGGCCTCAGATCCTTTCCAAATCAACCACATCACCAAACCAATTTTAAAGTAACAAGGCAAGTTTTGAGTCCTTACAAGATACATAAATGCAGCAAAATAAGCTTACAACACACATGACATTGCACCCACAATCAAGTATAGATTCATAGGTTATTCTTTAAGCCTTAGCTTACCTTCACATTATCAAAACAATCATTGTCAGATATTCAAAATGCATGAATGCCTCAATAACCACAATCTCAAAAATTTTGAGGTTACAAAATTTTTAGAATCATTCAAAAAGAAGATAAAGACTTATGTATATGTAACTAGATAAAACTACTATGAATTTACACATTACCTACACTACCTAAACATGACGGTTCAATAGAAAATTAAACATCTATAAGGAAAAAGAAGCACGACAAGAAAACTTTAGGATAAAAAATAGGGGAAGGTATGGACTCGAGGCTACTCAGACTTCACCTTACTACATAACTTCTAGCACCCCACCAAAACAGAATACCTTGTCCTCAAAGTAAAGACAAGAATGAAAAACCAAACATGATCACATAGTCATATATATATACACACACACACACACATTAAAAACAAAAAACTAATATCCAAAATAGAAGTAAAAACAACATCCAACATAAAAACATTTAAAAAAATCCATAAAAAACATAATAAAAAGATTGTACAACAAAATAACAAAGTACCCATAAAGAGAATATAACAATTGGGGTCAAAATGGGTCAAATATCATGGTGCATCAAGCAGCGGTATATGGTTGGTCAGCAAGGTCTTGGATAATAGGCTTCTCCTTAGCAATTTGGGTCACAGCTACACGTGAGCTACCCTTTCCATGTGAGGTTGTTGTTCCCTATATCTCTGTATGGCCACCAATAGGATCGACTCTTGCACCAACTGCTCTAGTATTGGCTCCTCTCTAGGTTGTTGGGTTATTAGGTCTAGGCCTTTTCTGGCTCAACTCTAGGTCTTCTGTCTCAGGGGGCCTCTTCCAAAGGACATGTGGGCGGTCAGCTAACCAACCAAACACCACATTAGCCACTGGTGCTACCTCTAGGAATGCAATAGGGGCAACTAACATCTGTAGTAAGTCGACCTTAAATTTGGCCAACTCCTATGTCACTACGCTCGTGTCAGTAGGTCGAGCACCCTCAATCCTCCGCTTGACTCTCGCCTCAAATACATCTACTCTAACATCCACCAATCTAACTCTCTCGTTAAGAAGATCGTGGGCTCTAATGCCTTTATCCTCTCCTTTGGTTCCCTTACGTCTGGCTAACCCAAGCTCTGACTTGTGATGATAAAGCCTATAGCCTAGACTCCGCCATAGCCATCCTGCGTAAAAGTGCCTGAAAAAGTAACAACTGAGATAATAGACTCAACTTGTAATATAGATGTTGTTGGTGCAGGATGGAGCAGAATCAATCTCAACAGATGGCGTAGGCTCTATAGCGACTGGAGTAGTATCGATGGTAGCTTGAATCAAACCCTGAGTCTGAGGCTTTATCGAGAATGGCTTTGGCATAAGAGGTTGAACATCTCTTTGTAGGGCTACTGGGTTCTCGTCAGCATTGATTAGACTAGGGTCCATCATACGTACAACCTCTATATGAGGGTCTGAGTAGAGAGAGGCCCACACCCTAGCCTCCTTGCATAATCTATGTGTGAAGATGAGGAACAAAAATGACTGTTGGGTACAGACAACCGACTCGTGGATCTGGTTTGCCATAATACAATCCCAATCAATTTTGTACCCTGCCAAGACACTAGGAAACAACACAATGCTCTTCAATGTGATTACATTATCCGTGAATGTGGTTTTGATGCGCCAATGGATAATGGACCATAAAACCTTTACCCTAAATGAGTGGTAGGTATTCAGAATACAGCTAGTGTGCTTTGTAACCCATGTTGGCTTAACACCTTCCTCGCAAATTTGGCTCGCTATCCACCTAAGGAGCTCTATTCTCAGCCCAACATCCTTCTGATTAACTGCCTTTCTCATATATGCAATCTTATTATAATAATCTGCAGTTGAATGTGGCACTCTATAAATTTCCCCAAACTATACCCTCAGAATGGTTTCTTTTGAGATATCAGCTACCTCCCCTCTAACCAAGACTTCATTCAATCGTGGCTACTCAATGGGCTTCTTGTGCCGCAGATGATTACCACGTTCAATGGCATAGTTAGAGGCATAGAATTATGAGACAAGGTAGGGGGCTATCACGACCCAAACCTAGGGCCTACATGTGAGACGATGAATGGAGAACCATAAGCAACCCCAGTCAAGCCTCTTTACTTGTCATTACACATCATCGGTCGCCAAAACATATAAAAGACATAAAGTAAGATAAAGGGGCAATGGGGCTAATGGAAAGCTTTCTTAAATATCATTATCAAGAAGTGAAAGTCAAGCTAATAACATAAATGCATAACTTATCCAACAAAAACCACTAAATACATGGATAGAGCCGGCGCCAAGACAAAGCTATCGGGCTCACCCTCATAGTCAATAGAACATAAGAAATTGTCTCAATAAATAGATAATAGCAACATAGAGTAAGGTCCCCAGATTGAAGGACTCACTAACCAGCTTTGAGTAGGACTAGTGTAGCCACGTAGAGGACGAGGATGATCAACTTGAGCACCGGTTCCTACATGGTAATATCATGTAGACAAGAGTATGCATTAGTACGTTTGAATGTACTAAGTATGTGGGATGCAATACAATAAGAAATAGACATCATGATCAAAACTACATAGCAATAGGCAATGGTCATATTATAGCAAGATGGCAAGTATGAACAAAGCTAGAGTAAATCACACTTACATAACTCATGCTCATATAAGGTATCATATGTGAAGAATAGACCAAGCTAGATTTCCAAGGTATAAAGTCCTTGAGGTTAGTGATGTTGCCGCCCCATCATTTAGTTGATGAAGTACTAACCTTTCACTCGGTTGGTGATAATGCCACCCCATCACCTAAGTGGAGAAGTACTGACCCTTCCCTCGGTTGGTGATAATGCTGCCCTATCACCTAGGAGGAGAAGTACTAACCATTACCTTGGTTGATAAGTAGTACTCCCCATCTCGGTTAGTGATGATGCTGCTGCATCACTAGGTGGAGAAGTACTAACCCTTGCCTCGATTAATGAGTACAAACCCCCATCTCGATTCTCCGGGTTCTTAGACCCCACAGATTGGGCATGGTCCAATGCAATGGTTTATATAGAATTCATCATGAATATAAGCTTATTTCATCATTATAATATCAATCATATCATATATCATTCTTTGGACCATTATTTCCACAAGAAACCCTAGCTGGACATTTTATCAAACACTTGAGGGGTGTGTAATGGGGTAAAAGACCATGCAATTTAGATATGAAATTATGCAAGAAAACCTATCGTACAACTATTAATTAACACCTTGCAACACCTCCAAGAAATTCACATCAATACCCCTCATTGAATCTAACATTAGATACAAGATTTGGAGCTCAAAACATGCTAAAACTATCATACTATCATGAACTAACATCACAGTGTAGGATTTGTCAACATATAAGACCCACAGTAAAATCAACTTTAAATGATGCAATATTAGTAGAACAAGGATTAGGCACCATGGGTGAAAGGACCCAATGGTTCAACACCACATACCTTATCTTTAGAGAATTTCTTAGTGAACTTTGAAAATGGAGGATTGAAGCTTGAAGAAAATCCTTAATTCCGAATGTGGGTTTTGAGTCTTGAATTTTGGAGTGAAAATATGGCTAAGTGTTTTGGGAAGTATTAGGAAATATTTAGGATGATATAAGGGTGAAATTTGTCTAAGTATAGATAAAAACAATCTTGGGAAAACTTGGGCCCAACACTTAGAATAATTAGACTGCACAAGAAAACACTGCCAAGAAAAATACACCTCTTTACGTTGTATAGATGGAATTTTTCATGCTCTGAACCTAGAGCCTAGATGTGACCGGCAAATGGGGGACCCGAAGGAAGCCCAAACAAGCCTCATAGCATATCACTACATATCCTTGGGCATGGAAGCAATTAAAATGACAAAAAGAGATAGGCATAAACAAGGGGAATAGGGTCTAATGTAAAGAGTTAAACACTTGAATAACATAAATGAGTCAAAGTTCAAGCATAATAATAACTTGTCCAACAACACCTCTAGACATAGAACTTAGCGGGGGCCAAGACAAATAACTGGGCTCACCCTCATAGTCAGAAGTATTAAAAAATATAAAAAAATATAGTATGAACATAAGCATGAACCAAGATAGATATTATCCCCAGACATGAGGACTCACTAAAAGGTAACTTGAACAATCCATATAGCCACGAGGAGAATCAATAGGGGCTCCGATTCCTATATGGTAACATCAAGTTGGGATAGAGTATGTGTTAGTATGTTTGAATGTAATAGTATGCGGGGTGCAATGCGTGTAACTTACCAAAACCAACATATCTACGTTAGATGACAAGGCACATAATATAGAAAGATTTTAATATCAAAGAATGTAACATAGAGATACTATGAAAGTCATGATGTATGAAATACAAATGATGCTCTTATATATAATGGAGATGTGACCTCAATCGGCATAAGTATGACCAAGCGGCTATTACTCCGAATCCCGATGAAATCCCCTTATCGGTAAAGAGGTGATATACTTGCCAAAGGTAGACGATACTTCACCTTACGGGACAACTCCCTCTTCATATGAAGTAACCTTCCTCACAGAACAACTACCACTTCGAAAAGGATTTTCACAAAATCACAATTCAAATCATTCCTTCTCCTGACGGGACAACTCCCTCTTTGGATCGAAAACCTATGCTAGGCACATAATTCAAGGAAAGGGAGAGATCCCATGGGGATAGTCCTAACGCCCCTAATCCATCGGTGCTAAGTCATAATCCCACAAGAATTAATATGCATATACATAGACGTAAATCATTTCAATGCACTCTTAGGCTTAAAGGCCAAAAAATAATTTCATAGTCTTTATACTCATGCAAAGGAATAGCCCATTCATATGCAAACTGGTGAAAGAATCCACAATTCTCAAAGAGTCTAAATCAAAGACATATATGTGATCACAATATTTCCATAACAAACATTTTATCAAAACTCATATCATAGAACATAGTTGGGATTAACCCATAATATAATTTCACAAAATAATCCATGTACATGAATGCATATGCTACAGACAAAGAGATAATGTCATAGGTAATTAGGATTCAACAAAAATCAACAAAATAATATGACATACTATCAAAAACATAATTAAACCCACATTTAAATTCATATTGTCATCACCCAAGCATGTAGAAGTCTTAAAGGGGACATGCATACTTGAAATTACTTAAACCCCAAAGAAAATCCTCATGTAATAGTTTAAGTCACATTAAAATCATCAAATAAACACTATGCATGCATAATTAGAAATTTAATATTCATAATCTTCAAAACCCTGAATTTAAAGTAAACTAGAAATCCATGAGATTGCTTAAAAAATAACTTTGGGTCTCACTGATTGAAAGGAATGCAAGGATTAACCCACATATCTTAGACCTTGTGTTTCTTGGAATTGAGTTTGGGAAGAATGGAAACTTGGAAGTGGATCTTGGAATCCAAACTTGTTCTTGGGTTTCCTTGAAATTGAATTGGAGCTTAATGGAGGCTCTTGAGAGAATTTGGGAGTGTGATTGAGATGAGAGCAGTGAGTTTTATCCTTGGGAACATTATTTCGGTCTTTTAAGAAGGTTAAGAAATCTTAGGAAGTCAAAAAGGGTCATTAGAATTATTTGTATCAACAAAAATGCCATTAGTGAACGGTTGGAAAATTTGGCAAAGTGTTGCCCACAGAAGGTTCCATGGGTCATCTTGCAGTGCAAGGGTCGTGTGGAGTGCCCGTGAAAAGGAACTTAGTCCAAAAATTTGATGTTGGAAATCGATTGAAATAAGATGTCTCTTCATGACCATAGAGGCCTCCACGGGTCGTGTGGAGCCTCACAGCCCATGTGGAGGCTCGTGGCACTATATTTGGTGCTGGAAAATGTTTCCCATGCTCAATGCCAAGGACCACGGGTTGTGCTCCATGCCACGGGGCATGGTGAGGAATGTGGCACAACTCTTAGCAAGAAAACTTCCCCAAACGCCCACTATTTTTCTCTTGAACTCACCCCACGACCAGCCACACAACAACTGGCAAGTGATACGGCCCGTGCCACTGGTCGTGCCCCATGCCTTAGGCAATAATTGGCCTTTTCCAACTCAAGACATCTCATATGACTGTACAAGACACCACTGTCCGTGGGGTTTCACAGCACAAGAGGGTCTTACGAAAACGGTCTTAACTCCTTCATCGAAACTAGAAATGAGGTGAAACCTCATTCTTGGAGAACCAACTCAAAGGTCTTTCTTGTGAAATGTCACAGGCCATCTAGTTCCAATTGTGCAAAAAGGTATGCTTGTTTAAAGTTGACTCTTCTACCGGTACTTGTGTCGAACTTAGCCAATGAAAATCCTTTTGAACTTGGATTGTTGTAGGGGCCCATGAAAACATTAAAAAACATACATAAGCTTGAAAATTATGGATCCTTACATTATCTCCCCCTTAGGAATACATGTCCTCGAATGTGGAAGAACAAAGCTTGAATGACTTGATTTAGAATACAAAATCAAACCATATGATCAATGCATAGTTTACTAGTTGAAGATCATAAAGTAGTTAAAACTGATGCCAAAAATGTATTCAATTCATTTCAAACATAATGTAAATCATTTCAATGCGCATGCAAGCATATCATTCCATGAGACTCAAGAATTGAAAGGGTCGGGACCATTTGGGAAAAGAAAGAACCCTGTGCCTTACACTTAGGTAGATTGGAAAAGATAGGGATGTTGCCTTATCAAGATTGGTTCGGCCTCTCCGATGGTACTTTCAACTTGTTGTTTTCCCCAATCGGTGTTGACAAATGCTACACACTTATCAATCTTCTTTTCCACTCTTTCCATCCAATACCTTCACCGGGACCTTCTTCTAAGTCAACTTATCCTCCACAACACCCAGAACCTTAAAGAGTTCTATAGCACTGGAGTCACCAATACATCCCCTCAACCTACAAGCATAATGAACTGAACAAATAACTCGCCTATTCATAGGATGTTCCCGTACTTAAGCAATCTTACCAACCTCCCTCTACATTCTAGAAGAACTAACAACCCTAAACATAATTGTCAACCTTAAACATGCTTAGTCCACTTAGTACCCAAAACCATCATCTCCCTCTTGGGAGACAACCTCCACTCTACCATCCTTTCACCCAAAACATCCAACTATAATAAGGCAGAATCAAGGCCTTACTTAAACTAGACCTCCTCAACCAAAGAAGAGTTAGAACCACCAACAACATTGTATTACCATTCTAAACTTTCCTCAACCTAATCTCTAATCTAACCAACCGATGGATCAGACTAGTCACCTCTTTATCACTACTATCCACATATGCTAGGCTACCCCTAGGCACCCCACTTAGAGCGTCAACCATGACATTAGCCTCAATGGGGAAATGTCTCACACTAATATCATAATCCTTATGGAGTTCTAATTAACCACCTTCTTGTTATCCTCAACTCACACCTGTCATATGTAGCAAACAACCTCTCATCTCCCAAGACTTGCAACAATACCCCCAAGTGATTCAAAAGCTCTAAATAATTCAATACTCCATTGCTAGAGGCCAGTACAAACATACTAAGGTAGGGTTTTAAGACCCTATTCATGAAACCCATAAAAACAACTAGTGCATAAGCCCACCAAAAACCACTACCAATATTCAAAATGCTCATTCCAAGTCCGAAAGACACTTAGGGATATTACCCACCCTCATCCACACTTTGGAACGAAAACCTGAACCCCAAATCAACCTGAGAGTAGTGACTAACCCATTGTAGTTGAACAAATCAATCGACCATCACTACCCATCATAATAAAATATTACGGGTCCCATACTTATCTAAAGAATGTTGTGCAAGTAGCCAAACCACATCAAGACCTCTAAAACCTCAAACTAAGTCCAACCAATATTACAAGAAAAGACCTGACGCAATACAAACTCATATCAACACCTATGAACCTCCTACCAACCATATACTCAACAAAAAGGATAGAGACTAAAAGTCCACAAAACAACTTGGACAGACAAGAAGCCCTACTAGCAACCAAAAGAATAGAGAGGATGTAGTTTCACACCGGGTCTGACAATAGATGCACATCAAAGCCAAGGAAACTTCAACCTACCAGTAATAGCATCGAACACCTCATCCGCTTATAAAGATACTTGATCAACATGACCACTTCAATCCTAAGGTCGACCACCCTTACACTTCCTTAGAACATATGGACAATCAACTAGCTTGTGACCCACTTTACTACATCCATAATGAGCATTATGCTCCTCAAGCATGGACCACAAAGGTTCTTTCCATACCCTCGACGCTTGGGATTAGTCATCCCATCATCACCTCCTTCTAGTTGAGTGAGAGAACAACTAGTAACTTTGCACCCAAATTCTCCATAAACCAAGAAAGCATTAGACATCTCCAAACATAGGCTACCATGACCCTTCCTACACTTTCGATATCTAGGCCCTTCCACCCCCTCATTTCCTCTTTTACCCTTTTTATGCCTATGAGGATAATCTATTATCTTCTGACCCTCTCCTCCACAACCATAACAAGTAATGGTTTTCTTCAAGCATGGGCTATCATGGCATCTACCATATTTTTGTGTACCTAGCATAAGACACCGCATCACCCCTATCTCTCCCCTTGGAACTTTGGAACTTACCCTCATCACGGGCCCTATTGGCTTTATAACCTCTCCTCTCACCACTATAAGTCTCGGGAGCACCTACTTCTAAATTGAGTTGAGCTGCCAATGTTGTCAGCACTTTGGCCATTACCCATAGTGCATTACGAACCTCCGCATTCGACATATCACCATCTTGAGTAGCTTGAGACATATCCTAATATGTAATGGTTAGGGATTAGCAATAAGACCTAGGGGACCTAACCCTATCGCACGACATAGACCATGAAGAGGTGAAAAATATCCTATAACATATCATTGCCTCCTATTCATAAGTGTAGTGAACAACACAACCATGAAGACTCTAATCGATGTAGTGTGTTGGACTCTGAGGATCTAACAAGCTAATGCTCTGATACCATCTTTGTTACACCTCGAACCTAGTGCCTAGATGTGACTGGTGAATGGGGGGCCCAAAGGAACCCTAAACAAGCCTCATAGCATATCATTACACATCCTTGGTCACGGATGCAATTAAAATGGCAATAAGAGATAGGCATAAATAAGGAGATTCGGGTCTAAGTTAAAGAGTTAAATACTTGAATAACATAAATGATCAAAGCTCAAGCGTAAAACATAACTTGTCCAATAATACCTCTAGACATAGAACTTAGCAGGGGTCAAGACATACAACCGGACTCACCTTCATAGTCATAAGTATTCCAAAATATACAAGATCTATACTGAACATAAGCATGAAAGAAGATAGATATTGTCCTTGGACATGAGGACTCACTAAAAGCTAACTTTAACAATTCGTCTAGCCATGAAGAGAATCAATAGGGTCTCCGATTCATACATGGTAACATCGTATAGGCATAGAGTATGCATTAGTATGTTTGAATGTACTAAATATGTGGGGGGCAATGCATGTAACTTACCAAAATCTGCATATCAACATTAAATGACATGGCACATAATATAGAAAGAGTTGAATATCGAAGAATGTAATATACGAGATGCTATGAAATTCATGATGCATGAAATACAAATGATACGCTTATATAGATTGGGGATGTGAGCTCAACCGATATAAGTAAGACTAATCGACTATTACTTGGAATCCTGATGAAATCCCCTTATCGGTAAAAAAGGTTATCTACTTGCCAAGGGTAGACCATACTTCACCTTGCGGATAACTCCTTCTTTGTATGAAGTAACCTTCCTTATGAGATAACTCCCTCTTCAGATGGAATTTTCATAAAATCACAATTCAAATCATTTCTTCTCCTTACGAGACAATTCCCTCTTCAAATCGAAAACTCATGCTAGCCACATAGTTCAAGGGAAGGGAGAGAGACATTGGTGATAGCCCTAATTCCCCCAATCCATCAGTGCTAAGTCGTCATCCTACATGAATAAATATGCGTATACATATATATACACGTACTCTCAAACGAAGTAAATCATTTCCGAAACAATTTCAATGTATTATTAAGCTTAAAGGCCAAAACATAATTGCATAGTCTTTAAACTCAAGGATAGGAATAACTTATTCATAAAAAAATATTGTAATCACCAAAAATTCTCAAAAAGACGAAATCAAAGACATAAATATGATCACAATACTGCCAGAACCAACATTTTATCAAAATGCATATCATAGAACATAATTGGGATTAACCCATTACATAATTTCTCAGAATAATCCATGTAGATAAATGCATTTGCTATGAAGAATGAGAGAATGTCATGGGTAATTACGATTCAATCAAAAATCAACAATATAATGTGACATCCAATCAAAAACATAATTAAATCCACATTTAAATTCATATTGTAATTATCCATGCATTTAGAAGTCTTAAAGGGGACATGCATACTTGAAATTACATAAACACCCAAGAAAATCCTCAAGTAATAGTTTAAATTACATTAAAATCATCAAATAACCCATGCGTAATTAGAATTTTGGGATTCATAATCTTCAAGAGCTCGAATTTAAAGTACACTAGAAATCTATGAGATTGCTTAACAATAATTTTAGATCTTCTTGATTTAAATGAAGTGAATGATCAATCCACATACCTTATACCTTGAGTTCCTTGGAATTGAGTTTGGGAATAATGGAAGCTTGGAAGTGGATCTTGGAATCCAAACTTGTTCTTGGGTTTCCTTGAAATTGAATAGGAGCTTAATGGAGACTCTTGAGCGGATTTGGGAGTGTGATTAAGAGGAGAGTAGTGAGTTTTATCCTTTGGAATATTATTTAGGTCTTTTAGGAAGTTTAAGATAGCTTAGGAAGTCAAAAAGGGTCATTAGAATAATTAGCATTTATGAAAATGTAATTAGTGAAAGGATGGACAAGTTTGGCAAAGTTTTGCCCCACGGAAGGTTTCACGGGTCACATGGCACTCCACGGGTCATGTGATGTGCCCGTGACAAGGTACTTAGTCCAAAAATTGATGTTGGAAATCGATTTGGAACAAGATGTCTCGTTATGAACACGGAGGCTACCACGGGTCGTGTGGAGCCTCACAACCTATGTGGAGGCTCGTGGCACCTTACTTGTTGCTAAAAAAAATTAGAGAAGCTCAATGCCAAGGACCATAGATCGTACACCATGCGACGGGGTGTGGCACAACACTTAGCAAGAAAACTCCCCCAAACGCAACTATTCCTCTTTTGAACTCACCCCACGACCAGCCACACGGCAATTGGCAAGTGACACCGCCAGTGAAACTGCTCATGCCCCATGCCTTAAGCCAAAAATGGTCTTTTCCAACTCAAGAGAACTCACACGACCCATACAAGACACCACTGCCAGTAAAGGTGGCCGTGGGACTTCACTACATGGGAGGGTCTTACGAAGACGGTCATAACTCCTTCATCCGAACTTGAAATGAGGTGAAACAAAGTGTGTTAGAAAGATAACTCAAAGGGATTTCATTCAACGTAATGCAGGACATGTAGTTCCAATTGTGATAAAAGTTATGCTTGTTTAAAATTAACCCTTCTACCAGTCCTTATGTCAAACTTAGCAAACAAAAATCCTTTCGAACTTGGCTTGTCATAGGGGACCATGGCAGCCTTAACGACATACATAAGGTTGAATATTCTGAGTTCTTAAAAAATTACACATGGGCGTGCCTGTAATAACCCCAAAAAATGCCCCAAAACATGCTTTGGAGTGCCCTGAATTTTAATTTCCTTATATCTCAAAATCTGTTGGTGATTTCAAAAATCCAACTTCGGATTATTATTCAAGGGGTCTAAATTAAGGGGCAGAGGGTCTAACCCTGATTTACGAGAAAAGATTTAGCAATTACGAAATTTCAACAATCAATTCCTAGAGGGGTTTCCGCATCCCCCTCGCGATACGTCCCTATGTATTTTTGAACTCTATTTTTCTTCTACCTAAAAGCTCCTATACGTGTTTTTACCCATACTTAATCATATTTCACCCTTATATCATCCTGAACATTTCCCAATAGTAACTCAATTACTTAGTCATAATTTCACTCCCCAAACTCAAGTCCCTAAACCTCATCCCAAGCTAAGGTTCTTCTTCAAGATTCTTCTTCAATCTTCAAGTCTTCATCTCCAATCTTTTAACCAAGTTCATCCAAAGCTAAAGTATTTGGTGTTGAACCATTGGGTCCTTTTACACATGGTGCCTAAGTCCCCTTTTTACTAATTTAAAGTGGATTTTATTTATGGGTCTTGTATATTGTGTCCTACACCCATGGTGCCTAAGTCCTCTTAGTTCATGAAAGTATGGTTGTTTTAGCAAGTTTTGAGCTCTAAATCTTGGATCTAATGTTGGATTTGATGAGGGGTTTTGATGCGAATATCTTGGGGGTGTTGGAAGGTGTTGATTGATGATTTTACTACTAATTTTCTTGCATGATTTAATCTCTAAATTGCATGGTCTTTTACCCCACTACACACTCCCAAGGTGTTTGATAAATGTCCGGTTATGGTTTCTTGAGGAAAAGAAGGTCCAAAGTACGAGATATGATATGAATGATGTTATGATTATGAAATGAGCTTATGTATATAATTATTCCTATATGAAGTGTTGCACTAGAGCATATGATAAATCCAATATAAACTGTAGAATTGACCATGCCCAATCCGGGGGATTTGAGCACCTAGATAACCTAGTGAAGGGTATGTATTTCTCCACCTAGTGATGGCGCGACATCATCACTAACCTAGAGGAGGGTTTGTATTCGTCAACCTAGGGAAGGGTTTGTACTTCTCTACCATGGTTATTAGACGGCATTATCCCCAACCTAGATGAGGCTTAGTACTCAGCCATCTAAGTGATGGGGTGGCAACATCACTAACCTACCAAGGGGTTAGTACTTGGGAAATTTAGTTTGGTCTATTTTACAAATATGATATCCTATACAAGCATGGGTTACTTAAGCATATTTTACTTATTCATTGGTCAAACATGTCATGTTTCTATATCATGCCTATTGCCTATAGTTATGCATGTTGATTATGAAACTTATCTCTTGTTGCATGGCATCCCACATAGTTAATACATTCAAATGTACTAATGCATACTCTTGCTTACATGATATCACCATGTAGAAATCGATGCTCAAGTTGATTATCCTCCCCCTTCACATGGCTAGTCGGTGCTATTCCAATCTTGTTGGTGAGTCCTCCATTTCAAGGAACTTAGTCTATGATTGTTATTATCTATGTATTGAGAAACTTTCTTATGTTATATTTTGACTATAAGGGTGATCCCAGTTACTTTGTCTTAGCCCCCACTCTATCTATGTATTTAGAGGTGTTGTTGGACAAGTTGTGTAATTATGATATGAGCTATGACTCCTTGTCTCGATGTTGATGTTTTGGTGAGCTATCCCTTATCCCATTTGCTCCTTTATGCTTGTTTTATGTCATTTACATGCTTCAGTGACCAATGATGTGTAATGATAAATTGAGAGGCTTGATTGGGGCTCCCTATTCATCGTGTCACGTATAGGCCTTTGGCTTGAGTCAGGACAACGCCTTTGGCCCGTCACGGAGGCAACATGAAAAGCTTACCGGAATTCCCACTTTCAAAAATTGAAATTGCTATCTGTTTGCTCTTAAAACAGGGCTAGACACTTTTTCACCTAATTTTGACCCTCTGGTCACAAATATGAAGTCGGATTTTCTAAATAACAAATAGATATTTCAAAATATGGAAATTAAAATTCTGGGCATTCTGAGGCATGTTTTGGGGCAGTTTTTGGGGTCGTTACAATATCTCCCCTTTGGGAACATTCATCCCCGACTGTAAAATAGACGTACAAGAAAAGAGTGATCATTAGCAAATCTGCCCCAACACGAATGTAATACAACATGTGAAACACCAATTTCTAATTCTCAACATAAGTTTAGAATCATCATAAATTTACCAACTTAAACATGAATGGATATGAATAACATAGGGCTGAAATGTAAGACTTGATATCACATATGGGACTTAGGATTAGTACCTTGGGCTTGAGTGGAGTGGAAAAGATAAGGATTCCGCTTTTGCATATCCGCTTCAACCTCCCATGTTGCACTTTAAACTTGTTGGTTCCTCCAAAGGACCTTAACAGATGCCACCGTATTGTTCCTCAATCTCTTTACTTTCCTATCCAATATCTGAACAGAAACCTTCTCATAGGTCAATTTATCCTCCACAATGCCCACAACATCAAGAGGCACAATGCCATTAGGATCACCAACACATTTTCTCAACATAAAGACAAGGAGCACCGGATGAACCAAATTCATTTCACTAGGCAACTTCAAGTCATAAGCTACCTTGCTAATCCTCTCTATCACCTCATAAGGACCAACATGCCATGAGCTCAACTTCCCCTTTTTAACCAAAACGGACCACACCTTTCATTGGAGAAACTTTAAAATAGACCCAATCACCCACTTGGAACACTATGTCTTTCCTTCTTACATCGACATAGAATTTTTGATTACTTTGGGTTGTTCTCAACCTTTCTCTAATCATATTAACCTTATCAATTGCCTCCACGGCCCCAATAAAGCCACCTCTACAACCTCAAACCAATTCATCGGTGATCTATAATGTCTCCCATAAAGAGCCTCAAAAGGATCCATACCAATGCTAGAGTGATAGCTATTGTTGTAGACAAACATGATCAATGCAAAATGGTCATCCCAACTACCATTAAGCTCTAAGACACAAGCCCTAAGCATATCCTCATGTGTTTAAATTTTCCTTTCGGCTTTGCCATCCGTTTTAGGGTGGAAGGTCGTACTAAGGTGAACTCTGGTACCAAGACCCCTTTGAAAAGACTTCCAAAAATGTGAAGTAAATTGTGCACCATGATATAATGGATAAAGAAACCCCATGTAACGTTACTAACTGATGGATGTACAACCTTGCATACTCTTCAGCCCATATGTAGTCTTGACCGGTAGAAAGTGAGTAAATTTTGTCTTCCTATCAACCACCACATATATGGAATCAAAACCTTTTCTAATCTTTGGCAACCCAATGACAAAATCAACATTAGTAACCTCCCACTTCCAAATAGGAATCTCTATGTCTTGGGTTAGGCCACCAGACCTTTGATGTTCAGCTTTGACTTATTGACAATTATGGCAACCGGAAACAAATTTGGCAATGTCCCTCTTCATGCCTCCCCACCAATACATATCTCTCAAGTCTCTATACATCTTGGTGGTACCAAGGTGGATAGAATAAGGAGAATTATGGAACTCATCAAGAATTCTCTCCCTCAAGCCATCAACACATGGTCTAAACAACCAAACTTGGTATCTAAGGGACCCATCTCCCCCTTGAGAGAAAACCTTTATTTCGCCCTCTTTCACCAATGCCTTCAATTCATGCAAAGTGGAGTCTAGATATTTTTTTTCTATCGCATCATCAACCAAAGAGGATTTAGAACCATTAACAACAACACCATTACCCACATCATCTAACCACACCCCCAATCTACCTATTCTATACACCTCTCTAGCTATCTCCCTATCACAACCACCCACATGAGCTAGCCTACACATGGACACCTTACTCAAATCATCAACCACAACATTCGCCTTACTGGGATGGTAATGAACACTCATGTCATAGTCCTTAAGGAGTTCCAGCCACCTTTTTTTGTCTCAAACTAAGATTATTTTGAAGGCTCTTATGATCGGTGAAGACATCAACATGCACCTCATATAAATATTGACACCATATCTTTAATGCCAATACCACGACAGCTAATTCAAGATCATGGTTAGGTTAGTTCATTTCAGGCACTTTTAGTTTCCTAGAAGCATAGGCTATAACCTTACCATTTTGCATTAGCACATGACCCAAACCAACACTAGATGCATCACAATACATACCAAAACCCTCCAGCCTATCTGGTAGTGATAATATAGGTGTGGACACAAGTCTATCTTTCAATGTTTGGAAGTTTTTCTCACATTCATGGGTCCACACAAACTTAACTTTCTTTTTAGTCAATTTTGGCATAGCAGAAGCAATGTATGAGAACCAATTCACAAATCTTCTATTATAACTCACAAGGTCCAAGAAACTCCTAATGTTCGACAGGGTCAATGGTCTAGGCCAATTCCTGATCACATCAGTCTTCTTAGAATCTACTTTAATACCATCCCCCAACTCCACATGACCCAACAATGCAACCTCCCCCAATTAAAAACTCACAGTTGTCATATTTAGCATACAATCTGTCCTCCCTCAATCTTTGCAACAAAACCCTCAAATGGCCCATATGCTCTTCCCTACCATGTGAATAGATCAAAATATCATTAATGAAGACCACAAAAATAGAATCAAGGTAGGGTTTGAAGACCCTAGTCATTAGGTCCATGAAGATGGTTGTTGCATTAGTCAAGCCAAAGGATATCACCACAAATTCATAGTGCCCATATCTAGTCTAGAAGGCCATCTTAGGGATATCACTCTCCATCACCCTTGCTTGATGGTACCAGAACCAAATATCAATCTTAAAGAAAAAAATAGCTCCTTGCAATTGGTCAATCAAGTCATCAATTCTTGGAAGAGGATATATAGTGACCCTATTGAGTTGTCAGTAGACAATGCACATTCTAAGTGACCCATCTTTCTTCTTTACAAACAACACCGGTGCACCCCAAGGTGATTGGGTAGGTCTTAAAAATCCCTTCTCCAAGAAACCTTTTAATTGTTTCTTTAACTCCTTCAACTCTACTGGGGCCATACGATAATGGGTAGTGGAGATAGGTTGAGTATCTGAAAGGAGATCTATACCAAAATCTATCTCCCTTTCGAGGGGGACACCGGGAAGGTCATTTGGGAAGATATCAAAAAACTCATTTACAATAAGAACTAACTCAATAGAACAAACTTTTGACTCCACATCCTTTACCCTTACAAGATGACACAAACACCCCTTGGAAATTAGGGCTTTAATGTTTGAGATGAACCTACCCCTTACCACCAATGATGACTTTCCCACTCAAGGATGGGTTTATTTGGGAATTAAAAAATGAACCTATGGGCTCTATAATTAATTAATAGAGGCATAGTATGCATGCAACCAATCAATTCCAAGAATAACATCAAAATAAACTATATCTAATTCAACAAGATCACAAGGTAAGATTTTATGCAAGATGTAAGCGAATAATTTATATATACCCTCCTAGAAATAATAGATGCATCAATAGGAGTAGATACCTCATATTACTCATGCAATAACTCTAACTCAATATGTAACTTTTTTAGCAACAAAGGGGGTAACAAAGGAAATAGTGGCACCTAGATCAATCAAAGCAAATACACCAAGATCAAAGATTTTCAACATACTGGTAAAAGAATCGATGGCCTTACCAACCCCTTGCTTTCCATGTGGAGCATAAAACTTGTTGTGCCTTGGGGCACCACCTTGAGGACCACCTCTACCCAATGGAACCGCAGTTGCATCTCAAACTTTGCCATGTTTTCTTGGACAATCTACCTTTTTGTGACCAAGCTTCTCAAAACTACAATATGCATTAGACCCCTTCAAACATGGCCATTATGACTCTTCCCACATCTAGGAAACACATCATTAGGAGCCATACCACTAATACCTTGAGGAGTAGGGATGTCATTGGCAAACTCCCTATTAGTTGCATGAGGAAGCCTTTGGCCTTGATAAACTCTAATACTCTTTCGGTACTTGCCCTCAAACCGGACCCTCTTTGCCTCATGACTGCTCTTATTTCTCAACATTTATTCATCCATTTGCTTGGCATATGTCATCAACCGAGATAAGTTCATGTCACCAATAACCAAGGCAGATCGACATTCCTCACTTAACATGTCGGAGACCCCCATCACAAATTTATTTATCCTTGACCTAGGATCGGCCACCAAGTGAGGATAATACTTTGAAAGTTGATTAAATTTTAAGGCATACTCCCTCACTCTCATAGCACCTTGTTTCAAGTTCATAAACTTTACGAACTTTGCTTCCCTAAGCTCAAAAGGGAAGAACAAATTAAGCAAGGCCAATTTGAATTCCTCCCAAAGCACCACATAACCATTACCCCTCTCACCATTCCATTGATCATATCAAATTTGGGCTACTCCTTTGAGTTGGTATGCTGCCAACTCCGCCTTCTCATTCGGCCCAACAGATATAATATCTACAATTTTGTAGACCTTATCAATGAACTCTTGTGGATCTTCATCCACCTTTGGTCCATGGAAAATCGGAGGATTCATCCTTGTAAAGTGTCTTAGCCTATCTCCCAGGGTAGTAGCATGAGTGGCTTAGCCCCCTTGTTTGACTTGGTTGGCCACCATCTGGTTTGTCATAGTAAGGGCATCTCGGAGCTCACCATTGGTAGGTTGTTACATGGGAGTTTGGGCCGGTCTTCCCCTAGTGTTTGGCATGATCTAGCATAGCAAAGAACAATCGTTAGGGGATTAATACTTACCACAACTCTATAGCATGACTTAGAACATTAAGAAGGGAAACATTTCCTAGAACTCCTCATAGCATCCTATTCATAGTCATGGCGCGCTTCACAACTATGAATAGAACTCTAATTGACACGGTGTGTTGGACTCTGAGGATCTATCAACCTAGTGCTCTGATACCAAATTTGTCACCACCAAAGCCTAGGGCCTAGATACGACACGGCAAATGGGGAACCCGAAGGGACCCCAATCAAGCCTCTTCAGTTGTCATTACATGTCATCGATCACGAAAGAATATAAAAGACATAAAGTATGATAAAGGGGAAATGGGGCTAAGGAAAAGCTTGTATAAACAACAAAATCAAGAGGCAAGAGTCAAGCTCATAACATAAACACACAACTTGTCCAACAAACACCTCTAAAAACATGGATAGAGTACGGGACAAGACAAAGCTACCGCAATCACCCTCATAGTCAATAGAACATAAGAAAGTGTCTCATTAAATAGATAATAGCAACATAGGCTAAGGTCCCTGGAGTAGAGGACTCACTAACTAGCTTTGAGTAGGATCGGTCTAGCCACGTGGATGAGGAGGATGATCAACTTGAGCAACAGTTCCTATATAGTGATCATGTAGGCATGAGTATGCCTTAGTAAATTTTAATGTACTAAGCATGTGGGATGCAATGCAACAAGAAATAAACATCATGATCCACAATGTATAGCAATAGGCAATGGGAAATTTATAGCAAGATGGAATGTATAAATATTGTTAGAGTAAATCATACTTAAATAACTTATGCTCATAAAAGGTATCATATGTGAAGAATAGACAAAGATATATTTCCAAGAAATAAACCTCTCGATGTTAGTAATGATGCTGCCCCATCACTTCGTTGGTGAAATACTAACGCTTCACTCGATTGCTGATAAGTCACCCCATCACCTAAGTAGAGAAGTACTAACCCTTCCCCCGGTTTGTTTTAATGCTGCCCCATTACCTAGGTGGATAAGTACTAACCTTTCCCTTGGTTGGTGATAATGCCGCCCCTTCACCTAGGTGAAGAAGTACTAACCCTTCCCTCGGTTGGTGATACTGTCGCCCTATCACCTAGGTGGAGAAGTACTAACTCGTCCTTCGGTTGATGAGTACTAACCCCCATTTGGTTAGTGATGATATTGCCCCATCACTAGGTGGAGAAGTAATAACCCTTCCCTCTGTTAATGAGTATAAATACCCATCTCGGTTATTCAGGTTCTTAGACCCCAGAAATTGTGCATGGTCTAATGCAACACTTTATTTAGAATTCATCGTGAATATAAGCTCATTTCCTCATGATAACATCAATCATAACATATCTCATGCTTTGGATCTTCACTTCCACAAGAAACTCTAGTCAGACATTTTATCAAACACTTGTGGGATATGTAATGGGGCTAAAAGACCATGCAATTAAGAGATGAAATCATGCAAGAAAACTTGTTGTACAACCATCAATTAACACCTTGCAACACTCCAACACATTCACATCAAGATCCCTCATCAAATCCAACATTAGATCCAAGATTTTGAGCTCAAAACTTGCTAAAATAATCATATTTTCATGAACTAAAATCACGGTGCAGTAATTTTTTCAATATATAAGAACTACATGTAAAATCAACATTATATCATGCAACATTAGTAAAAAGGAGGCTTAGGAACCATGGGTGAAAGGATCCAATAGTTCAACACCACTTACCATAGCATTGGAGAAGTTTGAAAATGGAGGCCTGAAGCTTGAAGAAAATCCTTCGTTCCGGATGTGCGTTTTGAGTTTTGAATTTTGGAGTGAAAATATGGCTAAACATTTTGGGAATTATTGGGAAATGTTTAGAATGATATAAGTGTGAAATTTGGCTAAGTATAGACAAAAACACGCTTGGGAAAACTTGGGCCCAACACTTATAATAATTGGACCGCACAAGAAAGCACTACTAGGAAAAAGACACCTCTACACATTGTTGAGATGGCACGGAGAAGGAATTACACATGAGCGAGCCTTTGGCGCATCGCGGAGGCAACTCAGAAACTTCATTGGAATTTGCACATTCAAAAATTGAAATTGCTATTCTTTCCCTTTTAACTTGAGGTGAAACTCTTTTCCACCTAATTTTGACCTCTGATCATAAATATGAACTCGGATTTTAAAAATAACAAATGAATTTTTACATGTATGGAAATTAAAATTCTGGGCATTCTGAGGCATGTTTTGGAGCACTTTTTGGGGTCATTACAGGGGCATACTTTCCCAACACCTGTGATAGCCATCCTAGCCCATGGTGCTAGATTTTAGCTTCTAGCTCCAGTACACTACTTAGCCTTGAGTCTTTTAACCTTTCCTCCTCATGAAACCTCCGCACCGATCTCCCTTGACTTTTTGGTTCCAATCCCTTTTCATAAATCTCTCTCATCCCTTGGACACACCACCTTGTGTTTTGGGCATCTGTGGAGGTGACAATATAGTTAGAATCTATTGATCTATATGGGAGTAATCTCCTATGGCAGAGCTTGAGATATCTCAAGAGAACCAGACTCATAAAGTGAAGCATCATCATCTGACCCTTCTTTGTCACCCTCATCTTCAAACTGGGAGTGGCTATCTATTTCCATCAGAACCCTTGTTGTTTAAGATCTCGTCAAGGACATGTTAGCTTCAAGGTCAGGGTGCCCATTCATCTCCTTAGTGGATTGATCATCATCTGATGTTTCATCTTGCAGTCGATGTCCTAAAGTCGAGGCAACACCCCTTCGACCGCTTGGAGGCATTGTCTCTGAAAAATTACAACATACCAATGCATGAGTCCAAGATGTTTTGTTCCAACAACCGAGTAAGACATAAAGGAGTCAAATAAGAAATAATAAAATTACTCAGGTAAAAAGCAACTGAACCAGGTGCAGGGTTGTAGGTACAAGGTAGAGGTACGACTCATAGGTGACCTATAATCGGTATTATATCATAGTACCAAGGTATCTGAGAGAAATGCATTTTAGAATTATCTACGAGACATAGGTGTGACTTATTTGGTTATCCTACGAGTCTTAGTTTGTGCTTGTATCTCATTCAAGAAATATTTTGAAAATTCAGAGCTAGGCCACGAGACCACAACTGCGAGTCATACAAAGTGCGATGAGTCACAAGTAAGTCTCGTATGGAAAATGTTATGGCACCATTGGTGATTGTTGCCTTTTACGAAGGCCTACTATGTCTCACAGGGCGCTTACGACTTTTAGTGAGTCTCTGTGTTTGAAAACAAGGAGCACCCTGGGTGCCTCTAACCTTTCCAGAATGACCAAACGGTAACCAAGAAGAGCAAGAAATCAAAAACACATAGTTACACCTATGATAAATTTAATCACTCCACCTTACAAGATATCCCACAATGAAACTTGAATCCTCCTTTCCAATCAAAACCTTTCTAGTGTGAACTACTTTTGGAAATCACCCAATTTCAATAATAGTATAGCACACACAGAGGCATAAAAAGGGTTACTCAAGTTCATACATGAATCTTTCATAGCAACAAGATTATAACACCCCAACACCTACAAATTTCAACCCCAATATGGTCTCACTGGATAATTACCCATATATCATCAAACAAATGACTCAACCACCACATCGAACTTCATAATTATGAAGCAAGGGTAAAAATAGAGAACCTAATCACTACAGGGGTGTAGGTTGTCATGACCCAAGCCTAGGTCCTAGATGTGATACGACGAATGAGAAACCTAAAGGAACCCTAATCAAGCCTCTCTACTTATCATTACACATCATTGATCACAGAAACATGTAAAAGACATAAAACAATCATAAGGGACAAAAGGGGGCTAAGGGATAGCTTGCACAAAAACAACATCAATAGAGGCCAAGGAGTCAAAGCTCATATCATAGATACACAACTTGTCCAACAATTACCACTAGATACATATATAGAGGTGGGGCTAAGAGAAAGTAACGGGGCTCAGCCATATCGTCAAAATAGAACACAAGAAAGAGTCTGAATACATACATAAAGGCAACATAGAATAACATCCCCAAAGTGGAGGACTTACCAACTAGGTTTGAGTAGGACCGATCTAGCCACTTTGAGGAGGATGATGATTAACTTGAGCACTGGTTCCTACATGGTGATATCATATAGGGAAGAGTATGAGTTAGTACGTCCGAATGTACTAAGTATCTGAGATACAATATAATAAGTAATAGGTTTCATAATCAACATGCATAATAATAGGCAATACACATGATATAGCAATATGTCATGTATGATGAATGCAAAGGTAAATCATGCTTAAATCGCTCATGCTAATATAAGATATCACAAGTGAAGTATAGACCAAGCTAGATTCCCAACCTTGGTTGGTTGATGATGGTCACACCCTATCATCCAAGGCGGTGTGGTACAAATCCCTCACATGGTTGATGATGGTCACACCCCATCATCCTAGGTGACGAAGTACAAACCCCTCATATGATTGATGAGCACAAACCCCCAACTTGGTTAATGATAGTCACAGCCGAATAATCCAAGGTGGCAAAGTACAAACCCCTCACATAGTTGATAAGTACAAACCCCAATTTGGATGATGGTCACACCCTAATCATCTAAGGTGGTATGGTACAAACCCCTCAAATGGTTATCTAGGCTCCTATACGCCCTGTATCGGGCATTGTCTAATGCAACACATTATGTAGATCATATATATCATGTACATAAGCTCATTTCATCGTCATAACATCAATCATATCATATCTCATGCCTTGGACTTTCATTACCACATGAAATTGTAGATAGACATTTTATCAAACACTTGGGGGTGTGTAGTAGGGGTAAAAGACCATGAAATTTAGATGTTAAATCATATAAGAAATTCTATAGTAAAACCATCAATCAACACTTTGTAGCGTCCCCAAGACATTCACAATAAAAACCGTCAACAAATCTAATGTTGGATCATAGATTTAGAGCTCAAAACATGCTAAAACAACCATACTTCATGAACTAAAATCACTATGCAGTAAATTTCTTAATATACAAGAACCACATGTAAAATCAACTTTAAATCATGCAATATTAGTAAAAAGGAGATTTAGGCACCATGGATGAAAGGATCTAATGGTTCAACACCACATACCTCAGCTTTGGAGAAGTTCTTGGTGAAGTTTGAAAATAGAGGCTTGAAGCTTGAAGAAAATCCTTAGTTCCGGATGAGGGTTTGAGTCTTGAATTTTTGGAGTGTAAATACGGCTAAGTGTTTTGGTGAGTATTGGGAAATGTTTTGAATGATATAAGGGTGAAATTTGGCTAAGTATAGATAAAAGTACATTTGGAAAACTTGGGCCCAACACTTAGAAAATTTTGGGTTGTATAGTAAGACATTGCCAGGAAAAATACACCTTTCAGCATCATAGAGAGGACGCAGAGACGGAATTACACTAAAGCGCGCCATTGGTGTGTCATGGAGAGACCACGTAAACCACAGGGAATAAGGCTGAGAATGCCTTACTAAGTTGGCCCGCGTTATTGTGTGAATATGTATATGTATATATTTTCTGTGTGTTCTGGGAGCTGCTGCAGGTGCGGTTAGTCAATAAAACAAAGGAAACTCTTCCAAAATTTCGGTAGAATTCTAGGCTTCGATTATAAAGAAAATTGGCTTAGCATGTGTTCACGTGCCCCTATCGAGCACTGGTCACGACCCTAGGAATTTGTCACTTAAAACTTTATAATTTCTAATATGTCGTACTTAAATCGCAATTAGACCCTTTTTTACCTAATTTTGAATCCCTGGTCACAAATATGATGTTGGATTTTCGAAATAGTCAATGGATTTCAAGATATAGGGAAATTAAAATTCTATGTATTCTGAGGCAAATTTTGGGGCACTTTTTGGGGTTGTTATAATATCTCCTCCTGGTGAACATTCGTCCCCGAATGTCAAAGAAACGCATAAGACTACAGTGATCATTAGCAAATCAGCCCCAACATGAATGCAACTTAACATGTAAAACACCATTTTCAAATTCTAAACATATGTGTAAGATCAATATAAGTTTACCAACTTAAGCATGAATATATATGAATGACATAGGGGATGAAATGTAAGACTTGAGAACATACGTGGGCTTAGGATTAGTATGTTAGGCTTGAGTGGAGTGGAAAAGATGAGGATGTCGCTTTTTCATGTCCGCTTTCGCCTCCCATGTAGCACTTTCAACTTGTTGGTTCCTCCAAAGGACCTTGACAGATGCCACCTCCTTGTTCTTTAATCTCTTAACTTGCCTATCCAAGATCTGAATTGGAACCTCCTCATAGATCAAGTAATCCCCGGCAACACCCATAACATCAAGAGGCACAATGGCATTAGGGTCACCAACACATTTTCTCAACATAGAGACATGGAACACCGGATGAACCAAATTCATTTTACTAGGAAACTTCAACTAATAAGCTACCTTGCCAACCCTCTCTATCACAACATACAGACCAATACATCGTGGGCTTAACTTCCTTTTTTACCAAAATGGACAATCCTTTCATTGGAGAAACCTTCAAATAGACCAAATCACCAATTTGGAACTCTAGGTCATTCCTTCTTACATCTGCATATGATTTTTGTCGACTTGGCTATCATCAACCTTTCCCTAATCATCCTAACCTTCTCAAGAGTATCCATAACTAGATCCGGCCCCAATAAAGCCACCTCTTGAACCTCAAACCAACCCACCGATTATCTATAATATCTGTCATAAAGAGCCTAAAAAAGAGCTATATTGAAACTAGAGTGATAGTTATTTTTGTAGGCAAACTCAATAAATGGAAAAAGGTCAACCCAACTACCTTTAAGCTCCAAGACTCAAACCCTAAGCATATCCTTAAGTCTTTTAATTGTCCATTAGCTTAGCCATTCTTTTGAGGGTGGAAAGTTGTACTAAAGTGAAGATTGGTTCCAACCCTTTGAAAAGACCTCCAAAAGTGTGATATAAATTCTGCACCATGAGATAATATAATGGATAAAATAACTTATATCTTCACTAAGGAATGGATGTACAACTTTGCATACTCTTCTGCTCCATATGCAGTCTTAATAGGTAGAAAGTGAGTTGATTTCATTATCCTATCAACCACCACCCATATAGAATCAAAACCTTTTCTAGTCTTAGGCAACCTAACCACAAGATCCATATTAATTACCTCCCATTTCCAAGTTAGGAATCTCTATGTCTTGGGTTAGGTAACCCGGCCTTTGATATTTGGTTTTGACTTGTTGACAACTATGGAAACCAGAAACAAACCCATATCCCTCAAGTCTCTATACATTTTTGTGGAGCCGAGGTGGATAGAATAAGAAGAGTTACGGTCCTCATCAAGAATTCTCTCCCTCAAATCATCAATACATGGCACACACAATCTATCTAAGGGTCCCATCTCCCACTTGGGAGAAAACCTCTATCTTGTCCTCTTTCACCAAGGCCTTTAATTCAAGTAAGAAGGAGTCTAGATCTTGTTTTGCTACCAACTCATCAACCAAGGAAGATTTAGAACCATCAATAACAACTATACCATTACCCATATCTTCCAACCTAACCCCCAATCTAACAAATCTATGCACCTCCCTAGCCATCTCCCTATCACCACCATCCACATGAGTTAGGCTATCCATACACACTCAACTCAAACCATCTGCCATAATATTTGCCTTACCCGGATGATAATGCACACTCATGTTATAATATTTGAGAAGTTCTAGCCACCTTCTTTGTCTCAAGTTGAGATCTTTTCGTGTGAAGAGATATTGAAGGCTCGAATGATTGGCAAAGACATCAACATGCACCCCATAAAAATAATGACGCTAAATCTTTAATGCAAATACTATGGCGTCTAAGTCATGATCATGGGTAGGATAGTTCCTTTCATGCACCTTGTGTTACCTAGAAATATAGGCTATGACCTTACCATTTTGCATTAGCACACAACCCAACAAACTTTAGATGCATCACAATACACATCAAAACCCTTGACCCCATCCTGAAGTGACAATATAGGAGTGGACAAAAGTCTAACTTTCAATGTTTGGAAGCTTTTGTCACAATCATTGGTCCACACAAACATATCCTTCTTCTGAGTCAATTTTGTCATAGGGGAAGCAATGGCGGAGAACCGACTTATAAATCTTCTATAGTAACCCGCAAGGCCCAAAAAGTTCCTAATATCTAATGGGGTCAATGGTCTATGCAAATTCGTAATCACATTAGCCTTCTTAGGATCCACTTTAATGCCATTCCCCGACACTACATAACCCAAGAATGCAACCTCCTTCCACAAAAACTCACACTTGTCATATTTAGCATACAATCTCTCCTCCCTCAATTTTTGCAACACAACCCTCAAATGACCCATATTTTGCTCCCTACTATGTGTATAGATCAAAATATCATCAATGAAGACCACAACAAGGAATAAAGGTAGGGTTTGAAGACCCTATTCATTAGGTCCATGAAGATGGCTGGTACATTAGTCAACCCAAAGGAAATCACCACAAATTCATAGTGCCTATATCTAGTTTGGAAGGACGGCTTGGGAATATCACACTCCCTTACCCTTACATGATGGTACCTATACCAAATATCAATCTTAGAGAAAAAAACTAGCCCCTTGCAATTGGTCAAACAAGTCATCAATTCTCAGAAGAGGATTCCTATTCTTTATAGTGACCCTATTGAGTTGCCGGTAATCAATGCACATTTTAAGTGACCCATCTTTTTTCTTTACAAACAACACCAGAGCACCCCAAGGTGATTCACTAGGTCTGATAAATCCCTTTTCCAACAAATCTTTCAATTTCACTTTTTATATTCTTCAACTCAGCCAGGGCCATACGGTAAGGGGGAATGGAGATGGGTTGAGTATTAGGAAGAAGATATATGCCAAAATCTATCTCTCTTTTAGGAAGGACGTTAGGAAGGTCATTCGAGAAGATATCAAGAGCACATTTACAATGGAGACCGACTCAATGGAAGGGACGTTAGACTCCACATCTTTAACCCTCATAATATGATACAAACACCCTCTAGAAATCAACTTATGGGCTTTAATGCATGAGATGAATCTAGCCTTGACCACCATATCTTAATTGTCCCACTCAAGGATGGGTTCATTTAGAAATTGAAACATGATCCTACGGATTCTACCATCATTGAAAGCATAGTATGGATGCAACCAATCCATCCCAGGAATGACATCAAAGTCTACCATGTCTAATTCAACAAGATCACAAGGCAACAAATTATTTAAAATGCTAATAGAAAAACTCCTATACACTTTCCTAGCAACAATACAGACAACAATTAGAGTAGGCATTTCATATGACTCATATAACAACTCGGGACCAACATAGAACTTTTTAGCAACAAGAGGAGTAACAATGGAAAGAGTGGCACCTGGATCAATCAAAGCACATACATCAAAGTTAAAGATGTTTAACATACTGGTAACAACATCAGGGACCTCACCAACCCCTTGCCTCCCATGTAGAGCATAAAATTGGTTATTCCTTGGGGCACCACCTGGAGGTCCACCTCTACCCAATTGAACCACATTAGCACCCTGAACCTTGCCACAATTTCTCAGACATTCTATCCTCTTGTGACCCAGCTCCCCACATTCAAAACATGCTTTAGAACCCTTAAAAAATGGACCTCCATGCTTCCTTACACATGTAGGACATGCCTCTATAGGAGCCACACCATCAACACCTTGAGGCCTAGGGAAGTCATTGGCAAACCCCTTAGCACCCTTTTGTAACTAGCCCTTAGTCTAGAGAAGTCATTACTAGCATGAGAAAGCCCTTGGCCTTGGTGAAACCTAGCACCATTTTGTAACTTGCCCTCAAAACAGGCCCTCTTGGCCTTATAGCCCCTTCTTTTCCACAACTTTTCTTCTTCTATTTGCTTGGCATATGTCATCAATCGAGACAAGTTCATGTCACCGATATGCATGTTGGACCGACATTCTTCACTTATCAAGTCGGAGACCCCCATAGAAAACTTATTCATCCTTGACCTAGGATCGGCCACCAAGTGAGGAACATACTTTGAAAGTTGATTAAATTTTAGGGAATACTTTCTCACACTCAAAGCACCATTTTTCAAGTTCAAAAACTCTACCAACTTTGCCTCCCTAAGCTGAAGCGAGAAAAATCTATTAAGGAAGACCAATTTGAACTCCTCCCAAAGCACCATATTACCAACACTCTTCTCACCCTTCCATTGCTCATACCAAATTTTGACTACCCCTTTTAGTTGGTATGCCGCCAACTCCGCCTTTTCATTTAGCCTAATATACATGATATTCAAGATTTCATAGACCTCATCAATGAACTCTTATGGATCTTCATCCACCTTTGACCCACAAAAAACCGGAGGGTTCATCCTTATTAAGTCTCTTACCTTAGCTCCTGGGGCATTAGCATGAGGGTCTTTGGCCCCTTCTTGGACTTGGTTGGCCACTACTTAGGAAAGTATAGAAAAAGCATCTCGAAACTCACCATTGTTAGGTTGCTCTTGGGAGTTTGGACTTGTCTTCCTCTAGTGTTTGGCATGATCTAAAATAGTAAAGAACAATTGTTATGTGGGAAAAGCTCACTACAAATCTATAGCAAGACACACAATATGAAGAAGGAAAACATTTCCTAAAACGTCTCATAGCCTCCTATTCATAGTCATGGCGCACTTCACAACACTGAATAGGACTCTAATCAACGCGGTGTGTTGGATTCCAAGGATCTATCAACCTAGTGCTCTAATAACAAATTTGTCATGACCGAAGCCTAGGACTTAGATGTGACACGGTGAATCAAGAATGCGAAGGAACCCCAATCAAGTCTCTCTACTTATCATTAGACATCATTGGTCGCGGAAGCATGTAAAAGAAATAAAACAACCATAAGGGATAAAGGGGGGCTAAGGGATAGCTTGCAAAAAATACATCAATAAAGGCCAAGGATTCATGGCTTATATCATAGATACATAACACGTCCAACAAACTCCTGTAGATACATAGATAGAGCGAGGGACAAGACAAAGTAATCAGGCTCACCCTTATCGTCAAAATAGAACATAAGAAAGAGTCTCAATACTTAGATGATAGAAACATAGAATAAGGTCCCCAGATGGAGGACTCACCAACTAGCTTTGAATGGGACCGATCTAGCCATGCGGAGGAGGAGGAGGATCAACTTGAGCACCGGTTCCTACATGGTGATATCATTTAGGAAAGGGCATGCGTTAGTACGTTTGAATGTACTAAGTATGTGGGATGTAATGCAACAAGTGATAGGCTTCATAATCAATATGCATAACAATATAAAATAGGCATGATATAGCAATATGTCATGTATGATCAATGCATAGGTTAAATATGCTTAAATAACTCATGCTCATACAAGATTTCATAAGTGAAAACTAGACAAAGCTAGATTCCCAACCTTGGTTGGTTGATAATGGTCACACCCCATCATCCTAGGTGGTGTTGTACAAATCCCTCACATGGTTGATGATGGTTACACCCCATCATCCTAGGTGATGAAGTACAAACCCTCACATGGTTTATGAGTATAAATCCCCAAATTGATTAATGATGGTCACACTCTCATGATCCTAGGTGGCAAAGTACAAACCTTCATATTGTTGATTAGTACAAATCCCCAACTTGGTTGATGATGATCATAGTCCAATCATCCTAGGTTGTGTTGTACAAACCCCTCACATGGTTATCCGGGCTCCGACAGCCCCCGATCGGGCATGGTCTAATACAACACATTACATAGAACATATATATCATGTACATAAGCTCATGTCACCATCATAACATCAATCATATCATATCTCATGCTTTGAACCTTTTATTTCCACAAGAAACCCTAGTCGAACATTTTATCAAACAAGTGGGGGTATGTAATAGGGGTAAAAGACCATGCTATGTAGAGGTGACATAATGTAAAAAATCTATAGTCAAACCATCAATCAACACCTTGAAACACCCCTAAGACATTCACATCAAAAATCCCTCTTCAAATACAACATTGGATACAATATTTAGAGCTCAAAATATGCTAAAACAACCATATGTAAAATAAACTTTATATCAGGCAATATTAGCAAAAATGGGTGGAAGGACCCAATCATTCAACACCACATACCTTAGCTTTGGAGAAGTTCTTGGTAAAGTTTGAAAATGGAGGCTTGAAGATTGAAGAAAATCCTTAGCTCCGGATGAGGTTTTTGGGTCTTAAGTTTTTTGAATGAAAATTTGGCCAAGTGTTTTGGGGTTATTGGGAAATGTTTTGGATTATATAATGGTGAAATTTGGCTAAGTATAGATAAAAACAAGTTTGGGAAACTTGGGCCCAATTGTTAGAATATTTTGGGCCACACAGGGAAAAAATGCCAGGCAAAATACACCTCTCCGCATCGTGGAGAGGATGTGGAGACAGAATTACACTTAAGCGTGCCCTTGGCATGTCGCGGATGGAACACGTAAACCTCACTGAAATTCATCACTTAAAAATTTTTAATTGCTAATCTTTTGCTCTTAAATTGAGATTAGATCATCTTTCACCTAATTTTGACCCCCTGATCACAAATATGAAGTTAGATTTTCAAAGTAGTCATTGAATTTTAAGATATACAAAATTAAAATTCTACACATTCTGAGGCAAGTTATGGGGCACTTTTTGGGGTCGTTACATAGGTAATTCTAAATCATACTATGCATACTACCATAATCACTTACAAATGTTTTTTCTTACCCAGATCACATAATATTCATTCAAATACCAACAAAGCAAGATTGTATCATAGGTATACAAACTTTAACCACGAAAAATTACCAGATGAAAGTGAAGATGTGTTGAGAAGGAGAGTGAATGCCGAAACCTTGGTGAATTTCACTTGTTGGGATATGCTAATTGAAGAAGGGTTTAGGGATGAATGAAAAAGTACAAAATGATGTTTTGTTGGTTATAGAGGAAGAAAAACCGCTTTAGGGATGGAAATGAGGAGCCAAAAAATGTTAGTCTTTTAATATTCCAAATCACGTCACTTTTTTAAATTCTGCAGGCTGGGTCTATGAGACCTCGTCTATGAGTCATAGGGTGTCCAACGACTCATAGGTCCGAGTCTCGTAGCAAACCCAATACTTAGAAAAAGTTAGAATTCATACCTAGGCATTTAGAACACCACTTACAGCTCGTAGAAAACCAACGAATTGTAAGGTTGGTTCGTAATATCTGTTCCAACTCTTGCTACTCACTATTTCCCTCTACGAGGTATGACTATGAGTCATTGAGCATGTTACAACTCGTAGGACTGCTCATAGAAACTGATCCACATGCTATTTTCTTCAACTCATTAGGTTTTGGTCAGTCTCTGCGGATCACACTAAAAGATATACCAAAGTCTAGAATAATGCAAATATATCAGAGATACTTGGGTTGCCTCCCAAGAAGCACCTTGTTTAACTTTGTGGATCGACTTTGTCATTATGAGTACTCAGAATTCCTCATGGCTTGATGGAGTCTCATCTTTACTCCTCTGGTCACTGCTCTAACCTCTTTGCACAAGCTCTAATCGTGTTGCTATTTGCTCAACCTTGTCATCAAGTCTTACCTTTGCTTGTTGGTCCACCTTATAGTTCACCTTGATGACATCAAACTTTATCTCCTATACAACCTCTTCTTGTTAATTGGTTTTTGTAAGTGCTTGCTCAAGCATACGCCAAATTCTTGAGAGTTCATCAGTAAATTATTGTTGGGTATGTAACGTGAGCAAATTAGGTGTACTCTCTTTCCTCATAGTGCTTGGGGTTCCGTTGGATGTGCTAGTAGATCACAATAGCTGCTTTTGCAGTGGTTGATAAACTTGCATGATGGCAGACAACTTATCCATGTATTCGATAATTTCATTTAATGGTTGCCTCAAAAATACCTAACACTACCCCCGAATAAGGTAGCAGCTTGACCTTGTTGTTCAGAGGTTAGTGCTCGGTTGAAGCTAGTCGTCATTTCACCATCAGTCATAAAATAGTTCCAGTTTGTTGCCAAGCACTTATTATACCTTTCCCAGGCTACTACCAAAGATTCCCCTGGCACCCTTTTAAAATTACAGATGTTATATTGTAACTCTCGCTTATTGGTCCCCTTATAGAAGTTAATGAGGAAGATTCTCTGCACCTCCCCCTAGCTGGAACATACATTTAATGGGAAAGTTGACCACCATTTAGCAACTTCACTTCGGAGAGTCATAGGGAATGCTTGAAGAGCCATAGCCTCGTAAGTAGGGTGTTTGTCCCAAGAACCCCCCTCAATGTTTGAGTATAATTTTGCAGGTGAGCTTGGGGATCTTCTAACTTTTGCCCATAAAATCGGGCCAGTCTCTGCAAGATTTCTAATAAGTTTTTGTGATGTAGAGCATTTTTTTGTTCATGGTGCCAACCAACCTGTGAATAGACTAAACAGCAAAAGCAAAAATTAAAAGTAAAATACAGAAGTGTCTAAAAATTAATACTTGAACTAAGTAATAGTGAAATCAAGTCAAAACCTGGTCATTTTCCCCATAATGGTGCCATAGTTTTTAGTGATGTTACCAATCCAATAAGAAATTAATTGTTGTTAACAATTAACCTAACCTAAGGTAATGGTCGAATAAACATGGAATATAGGGCTTGACTACAAGGCTTCACCGCCAGTCATTTCAAGTATCTATAACTAAAATCTCTAAAAAGGGAAGGGGATTGTGATTCAAGGACAAAAATAAATAGACACTATGCTACGATGTGGGAAAACACTCAACTTCAGGGATAACTTGGGAATTGTGTTCTCTATGGTTCGTTGACTAGATAAACCTAGATAACATAACTATAAATAGAGATTCACATGCAAGATGGTAATTTAGGTTCTTCCTTCCCTCTTGTGAAGGTGAAGGTCGAAATTCACCATGGTGCTTAGTCGGCAACCATGGCATGCCAACTTACCATTACGTATTCTCCCAGTCAATCTGCCCTTGGTCAGGTGGCCTACGAGTCATTATTGGGGTATTGTATCAGGTTCATGGCATCTTGGACTTAACTAGTATGACCCACATGTATGAGTCGTTGGTTGGGCTATGACTCGTATGTTCCTCTCGTAGTCTAGGCCTTCAGTTTTTTATCCAAAGTTTGGGCTCTCTGTGTCTTGTAAGTCGTAGCTAGACTTATGAATCATAGGATGGTCTCTTAGGGTTGACCGTTACTTAGCAAATCTCTGTTTCTTGCTATAATAACACTTTATGACATGTAGCTTGGGCTACGACTACTAGGTCAACTCGTTTGTCCTATGCTTCAGCAACATCTACAACTTTCCTCCAAAATCATGCCAACCTAACTTTTCTGCAAGAATAACACAAAAGCACATAAAAATCATAAAAAGTTGCATTAAGAACTCACAAAATCTCTTGTATTAGGCAACAAATGTGTTGTATTATAGCAGCACATCATCAATACACATATGTATAGTGTCATCCTTATTCTTCACAAATAACACAGGAGCACCCTAAGGAGATACGCTCAGATGAATAATTCCTTTTTTCAACAAATCTTTCAATTATTCCTTCAAGTACATCAATTTCATTAGGGCCATATGATAAGCAGCAACTGAAATGGTCTTAGTGTTTGGCTCTGCATCAATAGCAAAGTCAATACCACGGTCAAGAGGAATACTCGATAATTAAGTCGAAAATACATCCATAAACTCTCTGACAACCCTAGTATCCATAAATCATAGGGACTCCTAAGAAACAACGCGAACATGAGCTAAATATGTGAAGCATCCCTTCTCTATCAATCAAAAGGTATGCATATAAGAAATAAAATACTTGAGGTAGGACCTAGGTGCTCTAGTCCACACTAACTGAGGCAAGTCTAGGCAATATAAAGTAACGGAATTTGCATGATAGTCAAGGATAGCATGTGAAACGACCCTAAAAAAAGTGCCAGAAAATGTTTCTCGGAAGTGTCCAAAATTGCAATTTCCATATATCTAAAAATCTATGCGTGATATAAAAAATCTGACTTCATATTCTTGATTAGGGGACAACATTATGTGGGATATGGGTCTAACTCTGATTTTAGAGCAAACGAATCACAATTTCAATTTTTCAAAAATTCAATTCCAGTGAGGTTTGCGCATCCCGATGCTCAAAAGGCGCGCATCAGTGTAATTTTTTGTGCAGTCTTTCATTTCGGTCCAAGGCTCTTGGTCTTCGGCCTGAGGCTTTTTATGTGTGAAAATACCTATACTTAGGCATATTTCATATTCATATTATACAAGACATTCCCCAATACTCTCTCAAATACCTTGAAAAATATTTCACTCCAAATTTCAAGTCCCAAAACTCATCCTGAGCCTAAAGATTTCACTCAAGCTTCATGTCTCCATTTCCAATCTTCATCAAGGATTCTCCAAAGTTAAGGTATGTGGATTTCAACCATTGGATCCTTTCACCCATGGTGACCAAGCTTCCTAATTGCCTAAATTACATATTTCTAAGTTGATTTTACTTATGCATCTTCCATTATGAAATTGACTATGAACTATATTGGGGTTTTGTAAAAGTGTGACTGTTTATGCATGCTTTGAGCTCTGATTCTTAGATCTATCTTTAGATTTGATGAAGTCTTTTTATGTACATTGCCTAAGGGTGTTACGAAGTGTTCGTGGGTAGTCTTATATTTAATTTATTTGCATGATTTCACTCTTCAATTGCATAGTTTTACACTAGCATTACACACCCACCAAGTGTTTGATAAAAAGTCCGGTTAATGCATCGTGAGTTGTTGAAGGCCTAACTCTTGGCATATGAGTTATGTTACTTTATAATGATGAAATGGGTGATATGTATGTGTTGAGTTCATGAGAAGTATCTATTGTGTTGTAAGTTGACCATAGCCAATTAAAGGGTGATACCTCAATCGCCTAGATAGTGGTGGTAAACCATCAGCCAATTGAGGGGTTGGTATCTCAATCATCTTGGATAGGGATGGTAAGCCATCAACCAATTGAGGGGTTGGTACCTCAATCACCTATGATAGGGGTGATAAGCCATAAACCAATTGAGGGGTTGGTACCTCAATCAGTTCTAAGGGGTGGTCTACCTTAGATACCAAGTACTAAGTTGCTTGGTCTATGTTGATGGTCTATTTTCCTACACATGTAATATGATATATATCTATATATATATCTATATAAGCATGTTTACTTCAAATATCATTCATGCATGCCATATTGTTATATGATCACCTAATGCTTAATTACTCATTTTGCCAATGTTGTCTATCTATTGTTCATTGCATCCTACATACTTAGTACTACATTCAAATGTACTAACACATACTCTATAGTTATAGGATGTTATCATGTCGGAACCAGAGCCCCAATTGATCACCCTACTCCTCCACGCGGCTAGTGTGATATCTCTGAAACCAAGTTGGTGAGTCCTCAACTTTGGAGACATAGTTTTCTTGATTCATGCTATGCATTAATACTCTCTTCTTAATGGTATGTTTTTTCTATCAGGGTGAGCCCGATTACTTGCCTTAGCCCCCTCTAAGTTCTATATTTAGAGGTGTTGTAGGACAAGTTATGTAATGATACTATGAGCTTGAATCCTTTGACTCTGTTGATGTTTTAAGATATGAAAGATGTCCCTTAGTATCATGCTCCCTTCCTACTAGCTCTTTTGATTATTATTTAATTGCTTCTGTGACCAAGGATATGTAATGAATGTTAAGAGGCTTGATATGTGGTCGCTTCGGGTTTTTCATTCGATGTATCATGACTAGGCCCTAGGCTTGGGTCGTGACAAACTTGGTATCAGAGCACTAGGTTATTAATGGTCATCGCCTCCAGCATACTACGTTGATTAAAGTCTTATTCCAGGTTTTGTTTTCCAACACAACTATGAGTAAGAGGCTATGAGACATTTTAGGAAATGTTTCCCTTCTTCTTATTCTATGTCGTGCTATGGAAGTTATGGTAAGGTTTCTCCCCTAATGGTTGTTCTTTGCTTTGCTAGGACATTCCTAACAGAGGAGTAAGAAGAGCCTGTACACCGAAGTAACAACTGGCTCATGATGAGCTTCGGGATGCTCTCACTTTGATAGCTCAAGTTGTGGCTAATCAAGTCGACCAAGGGGCCAAAGACCCTCATGCTCCTACTCCAACATCTCAGGTGAGTGACTTTACGAGGATGAACCAATCAAAGTTCCATAGGTCTAAGGTGATTGAGGACCCTCAAGAATGTAATGATGAGGTATACAATGTGTTTTTCATAATAGGTGTAAGGTTGGAAGAGAAAGAGGAGTTGGCAGCTTACCAACTCAAGGGGTTTGCTCAAATATGGTACACTCAATGGAAGTAGAAGAAGGGGAACAACAATGTGGTTATACAGGAGGAGTTGAAGGTGGTTTTCCTCAATCAGTTTTTCCCTCTTGAGCTTAGAGAAGCCAAATTGGTAGAGTTCATGAACATTAAGCAAGGATCTATAAGTGTGAGGGAGTATGCCCTCAAGTTCAACCAACTCTAAGAATATTATCCAAACTTGGTTGCCGACTCGAGGTCTAGAATGAATAAGTTTGGGATGGGTGTATCCGATTTGGTAAGTGAAGAATGTCGTACTGCTATATTGATTAGTGATATGGATTTGTCCCACATAATGGCTTATGTCGCACAATTTGAGGGGGAGAAATTGAAGTACTAATTCTAAGGCTTCTATGTGATTGTATGTCTCATGTTTCAGCCCCTATGTCATTTGCATGCATTCACGTTTATATTGACAATGTTCATGGTGATTTTTACACTTATCTTGAGATTTTGAATATGGTGTTTAAGTGTGTTGTTGCATTTTAGTTGGGGCTGATTTCTTCATAATAACTCTTCTTTGACAAGTTTTTGGAAAGCTCCAAATTTAACTTTAGCATGGTTTGGAAAAGCATAGATTTTCAAGAACTTTGGCCTATCCAGACATGTACTTCGTTCTTCTAAGTTGTAACTTCACTGAAATCGAATAACATTTCATTCTTGAATGAAAAATAGCCAAAAATGTCGAGCATATGTTATTCTTGCACAATCAAGTAGAAAACGCCAAGGGCACCATAGGGGTAGGTATTTGTTGTTAAGAACTCCATAATCTGGACGCCCATATTGGAGGTGCCAACCATACATTTCTTTGATATTTAGGGATGAATTTTCCCAAGTAGGAGATATTGAAACGACCCCAAAAAAAGTGCCCGAAAATGTGCCTCGAAAGTTCCTGGAATCATGATTTCCATATATCTCAAAATCCGTGCATGATATTGAAAATTCGACTTCATATTCTTGATCAAGGGGAAAATTTGAGTAGGGAATGGGTCTAACCCTAATTTTAGAGCAAATGAATCACAATTTTAAATTCCCAAAAATCGATTCCAATAAGGATTCCACGCTTGCATGACTCACCAACGACATGCGTTAGTGTAATTTTTGTGCTGTTTGTCATTTCAGTCCAAGGTTCTTGGATCTTGGTCCAAAGTCTTCCTATCATGAAAATACATATACTTAGCCATACTTCACCTTCATATCATACTAGACATTCAACAATACTCTCTTAAACACTTAGACAAGTATTTTACTCCAAATTTCAACTCCCAAAACACATCAGGATCTTAAGGATTTCACTCTAGCTTCAAGTCTCCATTTCAAGTATTTGTCAAGGATTCTCCAAAGCCAAGGTATATGGGTTTAAGTTAAGTGTTAGAGAGAGTTTTGAGAATGTCTTGAGTGACATAAAGTGGAAAATGACTAGTATAGGTTTTTTCATGCATATGTGGGAATGGTACCAAGACCACAATGTCTTAGGCTGACAGGACAAATTAAGGAAGTGCAAACATACCTCTGAGATAGGCTTGCCTCGTGAAGGCATCGCGGATGCCTTTTCTTTTAGAAATTTTTTTGAAAATGAAATTTCTCTATGGGTCCTCTATAATCGGGGTTATACCCATTTCCCATTTAATTTTTTCCTCCGATCAAGAATATGAAGTCGGATTTTTGATATCACGTACGGATTGTGAGATATATGGAAAATACAATTATGAAAATTTTCGAGGCGAATTTTTTGGCCTTTTCAATATTTCCCATTGGGAGCATTCATCCCCGAATTTGAAAGAAATACACCTAACAGAAATAATCATGAATATTTCAGTGCGACATGAATGGAAGAAATACATGTAAACATCATTTTGAAAATCCCAACATGAATGTCAAAAATAACCATAAACTTGTCAATATAATCACGAATGCATTGAAAATGACATAAGGGCTGGAACTTAAGATTTGAAATCATATAGGAGACTTAAGTTAGTACCTTAGGCTTGAGTAGAGTGGAAGAGATATGGATATCATTTTCTCATGTCCGCCTCGGCTTCCCATGTGGCACTTTCCGCTTGTTGGTTTTTCCAAAGAACCTTGACAGAAACTATATCCTTGTTTCTCAATCTCTTCACTTGTCTATCAAAAATTTCTACCAGAACCTCATTATAGGTCAAATTATCTTCTACCACACCCACAACATCCAATGGAACTATAAGACTTGCAACCACCCAAAAAAGTGTCCAAAAACGTGCTTCGGAATGCCTAAAATTTTAATTTTTATATATCTCAAAATCCATTCATTATTATGAAAATCTAACTTCCTATTCTTGTTCAAGGGGTCCAAGTTAGGTGGAAAAGGGTCTAACCCTTATTTAGGAGCAAAGGTTTAGCAATTATGAAATTCCAAAGTGCGATTTCCAGAGGGGTTTTTGCGTCACCCTCATGATGCATCCCTATGTATTTTGGAACACTGTTTTTCAGCTTCGGTCCAGGAGTTTGATCTTGGGCCTAAAATCTTCCATACATGTTTTTACCTATACTTAGTCATATTTCACCCTTATACTACCTTAAACATTTTCCAATACTCACTCAAACACTTAGTCACATTTTCAATTCCAAAACTCAAAACTCTCATCCCTAGCTAAGGTTCTCCTTCAAGGTTCTTCTTCAATCTTCAAGTCTTCATCTCCAATCTTCACCAAGTTCATCTCCAAGCTAAGGTAGGTGGGTTCCTTTCATGGATTCCTTTCACCAATGATAGCTAAGCCACCTTTTACTTTAGATATATGATTTAAAGTTGATTTACAAATGGGTTTTCATTATCATGAAATTCAATGCAAACTATGTTAAAGCTATGTAAAGTTGTGACTATTTTTCAATGTTTTGAGCTATAAATCTTAGATCTATTGTAGAATTTGATGAGGAGTTTTTATGGGAATGTCTTCGGGGTGTTGCAAGGTATTGATTGATGGTTTTACAACAAATTTTCTTGCATGATTTCATCTATAAATTGTATGGTCTTTTACCTCCATTACACCCCCTAAGTGTTTGATAAAATGTCTTGACAGGGTTCTTTGTGGGTGTCACGACCCAAGCCCCGGGCCTAGACATGACCGGCTAATGGGGAACCCGAAGGAACCCTAAATAAGCATCATAGTATATATCATTACACATCCTTGGTCACAGAACAATTAAATGACATTTGAAGAATAGAATTAAGGGAAAAAGGGGCTAAGGGAGCACTTGAAATAATATAGAGCCAAGAGATATTAGAATCAACTCATGGCATAAATACATAGCTCTATCCAATAATACCTATACTACATTGATAACGACGGGGGGCAAGACATACAATCGGGCTCACCCTCATAGTTATAGGTAAAAGATAAAGTAAAGAGAATCTTAATAAATTATTAATAGCAACATAGACTAAGTTCCACAAAATGGATGGCTCACCAACAAGTTTGGAATAGCATCGCCTAACCACGTGGAGAAGGATGATCAACTTGGGCACTGGTTCCTACATGTGACATCATGTAGGAAAGGGTATGCATTAGTACGTTTAAATATACTAACTATGCGAGATGCAATGGAACAAGAATTATGCATCATAACCAAACTGCGTATCAATAGAAAACAAGCATAATATAGTAATATGTCATGTATGATCAATGCTAGAGTAAAACATGCTTGAGTAAATCATGCTTGTATAAAATATCATATTTGAAGAAGAGACCAAACTAGCTCTCCAACCTTGGTTGGTTGATGATGGTCACACCCCAATCATCCTAGGTGGTCAGGTATAAACCTCTGACATGGTTGATGTTTGTCACACCCCAATCATCCTAGGTGGCAAGGTATATACCCTCACTTGGTTGATGAGTACAAACCCCCAAGTAGGTTGATGATAGTCACCCCAATCATACATGGTGGTTCAGTATAAACCCCTCACATGGTTGATGAGTACAAAGCCCCAACTCGATTGATGATGGTCACACCCCAATATTCCTAGGTGGTGAAGTATAAACCTCTTACATGGTTACCCAGACTCTTATCACCTTAGATAGCATTCATCATAAGCTCTAATGCAACACCTCATGTAGGAATAATTATTTACATAAGCTCATCTCATCATCATAAAATCATTCATATCATATCTCATGCTTTGGACCTTCAATTCCTCAAGAAAGCATGATCCAACGTTTTATCAAACACATTGGGGTACGTAATGGGGGTAAAAGAAATGCAATTTAGAGATAAAATCATGCAGAAAAATCAGTGGTATATCCTTTAATTAATATCTTGCAACACCCCCAACACATTCATATCAAAATCCCTCATCAATTACAACATTAGATCCAAGATTTGAAGCTCAAAACATGCTTTAACAACCATATTTCATGAACTAAAGTCATTGTGCAGTAAATTTCTCAATATAAAAGACCCACATGTAAAATCAACTTTAAATCATGTAATATTAAAAAAAAGAGGGTTTAGGAAACATGGGTGGAAGGACCAAATCGTTCAACACCACATACCTTAGGTCTAGAGTTTCTTGGAATTGAGATTGGGAAGAATGGAGGCTTGGAAATGATCTTGGAATCCAATCTCGTACTTAGGTTTCCTTAAAATTGAATTGGATCTTGATGGAGATTCGAGAGTGGATCTGAGAGCATGATTGAGATCCAAGTAATAAATTGGGTACTTAAGATTAGAGTTTAGGTCTTCTAGGAAGGTTAAAATAGCCTAAAAAGTGAAAAAGGATCATTAGGATAATTAGCATTTATGAAAATACCATTAGTGAACGGATGGAATAAATGGCAAAGTATCATCTCACTGGAGGCTTCACTAGCCGTGTGGCACTCCACGAGTGTTGTGTAGAGCCCTTGCAAAGTGCCTTAGTGAAAAAAAAATAGAAGTTGGGAAACTTGGAAAAAATTGACGGCTCGTCACTTTGACGGCCACATTCATGAATCGTGTACTGGTCCATCCCACTTCACTTACACAAGAAAATTTTGATGGCCACCACACTCCCATGTGACATGGACCGTACCCCTTCAAATGAGGCATACAAGACAACATTGGCCCTATGGGTGCCAGTGGGATTTCACTTCACGAGAGGGTCTCACAAAACCTGTCATAACTCCTTCATCCGACGTCGAAATGAGGTGAAACAAAGTGTGTTGCAAAGATAACTCAGAGAGCTTTCATTTGAAATGTTGTGGTCAATCCATTTTTAAATATTTTAAGAGTTATTCTAGTTCAAAGTTGACACTTATATGAAACAACACCCAAAACTCAACTTTGGGGTAAGTCTTGAACTCGTTCAATGTACTAGGAGTCTCCAATGAATCTAGTACACCCCCAACCTAACAAAATAAGGATTGAAACATGGTTACACAAGAGCATAAAGTTACAGGGTGTCACAATACCTCCCTCTTGGGAACATTCATCCCGGAATACAAAAGATACGTACACAAATAGGGTAACCATGAAGATTTTTAGCCTAATATGGATGTAAAAAATGTATCTAATCATGATTTCCAAAAGATCTCAATATGAGAATCAAAATTTACCATTAAACCTTGCCCAGATAAACATGAACACATACAATGGATTATGGCCAGAAATTAAGACTTGAAATCATATAGGTGGCCTTAGGATTAGTACGTTAGGCTTGAGTGGAGTGGAAAAGATAGGGGTATCATTTTTGCATATCTGCTTTGGCCTCCCATGTAGTGCTTTCGACTTATTGGTTCTTCCAAAGGACCTTAACGGATATCTCCTCCTTCTTCCTCAATCTCTTCACTCGTCTATCTAGATTCTAGACCAGGACCTCCTCATAAGTCAAGTTATCCTCATCAACACCCACCACCTTAAGAGGCACAATGGCATTAGTAACACCCACACATTTCCTCAACATAGAGATATGGAACATCGGGCGAACCAAGTTCATTTCACTAGGCACCTTTAACTCATTTGCTACCTTGCCAACCCTCTTCAAGACATCATAAAGACCAACATACCTTGGACTTAGTTTTCCCTTTTTATTGAAATGGACCACACCTTTCATTGGAGAAACCTTCAAATAAACCCAATCACCCACTTTGAATTCAAGGTCTCTTCTTCTCACATCGACATAAGATTTTTGACAATTTTGGGTCGTTCTTAACCTTTTCCTAATCATCCTAACCTTCTCACGAATATCCATAACTAGATCCAATCCCAATAAGGACACCTCTCCAACCTCAAACCAAATGATTGGTGATATACATCGCCTCCCATAAAGAGCCTCGAAAGGGGTCATATAGATGCTAGAGTGATAGATATTGTTGTATGTGAATTTAATCAAAGGAAGATGGTCATCCCAACTACCTGTTAACTGCAATACACATGCCCTAACAATATCTTCAAGGGTTTGAATTGTTTTTTTGGCTTGGCCATCCATTTGGGGATGAAAATCCGTACTATGGAAAACTTTTGTACCACGACCCCTTTGAAAAGACCTCCAAAAGTGTGAAATGAATTGTGTACCCCGATCCAATATGATGGATAAAGGAAGCCCATGTAACCTCACTAACTCATTGATGTACAACATTGCATACTCTTCGGCCCCGTATGTGGTCTTAATCGGTAGAAAATGAGCCAAAATATGGAATCAAAACCTTTTCTAGTCTTGGGCAATCAAACCACAAAATCCATATTAATACTCTCCCACTTCCAAGTAGGAATATCTGTATCTTGGGTTAGGCCACCCGACTTTTGATGTTCATCTTTGACTTGTTGACAATTATGTCAAGCGGAAACCAATTTGGCAATGTACCCCTTCATGTCTCCCCACTAATACACATCTCTCAAGTCTCTATACATTTTGGTAGAACTGGGGTGGATAGAGTAAGAGGAATTATGGGCATCATCAAGAATTCTCCCCCTCAAACCACTAACACAAGGAATGCACAACCTACCTTGGTATCAAAGGGCCCCATCTCCCCCTTGGGAGAAAACCTCTATCTTTCTCTCTTTCACAAAAGCCTACAAGTCAAGCAAGGAGGACTCTATATCTTGTTTTGATATCACCTCATCAACCAATGAAGATTTGGAACCATCAACCACATCAACACCACTGCCCATATCTTCTAACCTCACCCCCAACCTAGCCAATGTATGCACCTCCCTAGCCATCTCCCTATCACCACTATCCACATGAGCTAGGCTACCCATAGACACCCAACTCAACGTATCCATCACAATATTTTCCTCACTCGGGTGGTAATGCACACTCATGTCATAGTCCTTAAGAAGTCCTAACCAACTTATTTGCCTCAAGTTGAGATATTTTTGAGTGAAGACATATTGGAGACTCTTATGATCGGTGAAGACATCAACCTGCAACCCATAGAAATAACGACTCCAGATCTTTAATGCAAACACCATGGCAGCCAATTCAAGATCATGGGTAGGGTAGTTCATTTCATGCACTTTGAGTTTCCTAGAAGCATAGCCTATGACCTTACCATTTTGCATAAGCATATAACCCATTCCAACCCTAGATATATCACAATACATGACAAAACCCTCAAGCCTATATAATAGGGACAATATAGTAGTAGACATAAGTCTATCTTTAAATGTTTGGAAGCTTTCCTCACATTCATCGGTCCACACAAACTTAACCTTCTTATAGTAAATTTTTTCATAGGGGAAGCAATGGAGGAGAACCCATCAACAAATCTTCTATAGTAACCCACATAGCCCAAGAAACTCCTAATATCTGATAGGGACAGTGGTTTAGGCCAATTTCTAATCACATCGATTTTCTTAGGATCTACTTTTATACCATCCACTGACATCACATGACCCAAAAATGCAACCTCCTTAAACTAAAATTCACACTTTTCATATTTAGCATACAATTTCTCTTCCCGTAATCTTTGTAACATAACCCTCAAATCCCCCATATGCTCCTCCCTACTATGTGAATAGATCAAAATAACATCAATGAAAACCATAACAAAGGAATCAAAGAAGGGTTTGAAGACCCTATTCATTAAGTCCATGAATATGGTCGGTGCATTGGTTAACCCAAATGACATCACCACGAATTCATAATGCTCATATCTAGTCCCAAAGGCTATCTTGGGAATATCACACTCCCTCACCTTCATTTGGTGATAACCGGACTGAAGATCAATCTTAGAGGAAAAGCTAGCCCCTTGCAATTGGTCAAACAAGTCATCAATCCTTGGAAGATGATACCTCTTCTTTAAAGTGACCCTATTGAGTTGCCTATAGTCTATGAACATTCAAAGTGACCCATGTTTCTTCATTACGAACAACACCGGTGCACTCCAAGGTTATTGACAAGGCCTAATAATTCCCTTCTCCAACAAATCCTTCAATTGCTCCGTTAACTCCTTCAACTCCGCTGGTACCATGTGATAGGGGGGAATAGAGATAGGTTGAGTGTTGGGAAGGAGATCTATGCTGAAATCTATCTCCCTTTCTGGAGGGACACTGGTAAGGTCATTTGGGAAGACATCAAGAAACTAATTCATAACCTGAACCGACTTTATGGAAAGGACTTTCGACTCCACATCTTTGACTCTCAAAATATGATACGTACACCCTTTGGAAATCAACCTATGGGCTTCAATGCATGAAATGAATCTACCTTTTACCACCATATCATGACTTTCCCACTTGAGCGCGGGTTTATTTGAGAAGTGTAACTTGACCCTACGAGTTCTACAATCAATAGAAGCATAGTATGCAAGTAACCAATCCATCCAAAGAATAACATCAAAATCAACCATATCTAATTCAACAAGATCACAAGGTAAGATTTTACACAAGATAAAACCAAATAATTTCTATACACTTTCCTAGCAATAATTGATGCACCTATAGGAGGAGATACCTAATAAGACTCATGAAACAACTCTAGCTCAACATGGAACTTCCTAGCAAAAAAGGAGGTAACAAAGGAAAGGGTGGCACCCAGATCAACTAAAGCATATACATCAAGATCAAAGATTTTCAACATACCGGTAACAACATCAGGAATCTCACCAAGCCCTTGCCTCTCATGTACAGCATAAAATCAGTTGTGCCTTGGGGACCACCTTGAGGGCTACCTCTACCCAATGGAACTACATTTGCACCCCAACCCTTAGCATGGCTTGTTAGACAATCTACCTTCTTGTGACCTAGCTCCCCACATTCAAAGCATGATTATACCCTTTCAAACATGCACCTCCATACTTCCTTCCACATTTAGGACACACACATTTGGGAGCCACTCCACCCACACCTTGAGTCCTAGGGAAGTCATTGGCAAATCCTCTATTAGTAGTATTGGAAAACCCTTGGCCTTGGTGAAATCTAGCACCCTTTTGGAACTTACCCCCAAACCCGGCCCTTTTGGCCTCATGGCCTCTCCTCTTTCTCCGCTTCTCTTCTTCCATTTGATCAACATAGGTCATCAATTGAGGAAAGTCCATATAACTAATAAGTAAAGTAGACAGCATTCTTCAATTACCAAGTGGAAAATGCCCATAACAAACTTATTCATCCTTGACCTAAGATCGGCCACCAAGTGAGAAGCATACTTTGAAAGTTGATTAAATTTGATAGCATACTCCCTCACCCTCATACCACCGTTTGATGTTCATAAACTCAACCAACTTTTCTTCCTTAAGTTCAAGAGTGAAGAACCAATTAAGGAAGGATGATTTGAATTCCTATGAAATCACCACATGGCCATTACCTTTGTCACCCTTCCATTGATCAAACCAAATTTGAGCTTTTCATTTGGTCCAACACCCATGATAGACATGATTTTGTAGATTTCATCTATAAATTCTAGTGGATCTTCATCCACCTTTGACCCATGGAAAACTGGACGATTCATCCTTATGAAGTCCCTTACTCTAGCTCCCGAGGTAGTAGCATAAGGGGCTTAGGCCCCTTGTTGGTCTTAGTTAGCCACCACCTGGGCAAGCATAGTAAGGGCATCCCAGAATTCACCATTGGTAGCTTGCTTCACCGGAGTTTTGGCCCATCTTACTCTAGTATTCGGCATGATCTAGAATAGCAAAGAACATTCATTAGGAGAAATACATACCACCATTCTATGGCATGACTTAGGACATGAAGAAGGAAAACATTTCCTACAACGCCTCATAGCCTCCGATCCATAGTCATGGTGCGCTCACAACTATGAATAGCACTCTAATTGACGCAAGGTGTTGGACTCCGAGGATCTATCAACCTAGTGCTCTGATACAATCTTTGTCACGACCCAAGCCTCGGACCTAGACGTGACCAGCGAATAGGAAACCCGAAGGAACTCCAAACAAGCATCATAGTATACCATTACACATCCTTGATGGCAGAAAACTTAAATGACATTTGAAGAATAGAAATAAGGGGGAAAAAGGGCTAAGGGGAGGATTTTTCATAACCTAGAGTCAAGAGATATTAGAATCAACTCATGGCATAAGTACATAGCTCTGTCCAAAAATACCCCTGCTACATAGATAAAGGTAGGGTCCAAGACATATAATCGGGCTAACCCTTATAGTCATAGGTAAACAATAAAGTAAAGAGAATCTTAATACATAGTTAAAAGCAACATATACTAAGGTCCCAAAAATGGAGGACTCACCATCAATCTTGGAAGAGCACCGCCTAACCACGTGGAGGGGAGGATCAACTCGGGCACCGATTCCTACATGGTGACATCATGTAGGCAAGAGTATGCGTTAGTACGTTTGAATGTACTAAGTATATAAGATGCAATGCAATAAGGAATAGGAATCATAACTAAAATGCATACCAATAGACAACAAGCATAATATAGTAATATGGTATGTATGATAAATGCTAGAGTAAAACATGCTTTAGTAAATCATGCTCCTATAAACTATCATATGTGAAAAAGAGACCAAACTAACTTTCCAACCCTTGTTGTTTGATAGTGGTCATACCCCAATAATCCTAGGTGGTGAGGTATAAGACCCTCAAATGGTTGATATTGGTCACAACCCAATTATCCTTGGTGTCGAGGTGTAAACCCCTCACATGGGTGATGAGTACAAATCCCCAACTTGGTTAATGATGGTCACACCCTAATCATACTAGGTGGTGAAGTATAAACCCCTCACATGGCTGATAAGTACAAACCCCCAACTCATTTTATGATCGTTACATCTCCATCATCCAAGGCGGTGAAGTATCAACCCCTCACATGGTTACCCGGGCTCTTATCCCCCCGTATTAGGCATGGTCTGGTGAACACTTTATATAGGATTCATCATAAGATTTAATGCAACATCTCATGTAGGAATAATTCTATACATAACATCATTTTATCATCATAACATCATTCATATCATATCTCATTATTTGGACCTTCAATTCCTCAAGAAAGCATGACCGGACTTTTTATCAAACACCTTGGAGAGGTGTAATGGGGGTAAAAGAGCATGCAATTTAGAGATAAAATCATACAGGAAAATCAGTGGTAAATAATTTAATTAATACCTTGAAACACCCCCAAATATATTCATATCAAAACCCCTCATCAATTGCAATATTAGATCCAAGATTTGAAGCTCAAAACATGCTAAAACAACCATAATTTGATGAACTAAAGTCATTGTGCAGTAAAGTTCCCAATATACAAGATTCACATGTAAAATCAACTTTAAACCATAAAATATTAATCAAAATATGGTTTAGACACCATGGGTGAAAGGACCCAATGGTTCAACAACACATATCTTAGGTCTAGAGTTGCTTGGAATTGAGATTGGAATCCAATCTTATTCTCAGGTTTCCTTGAAATTGGATTAGAGATTTATGGAGACTCTTGAGAGGATTTGAGAGTGTGGTTGAGATGAGATTAATGAATTGGATCCTTAAGATTAGAGTTTAGGTCTTCTAGGAAGGTTAAAATAGCCTAAGAAGTCAAAAAGGGTCATTAGGATAATTAGCATTTTCGAAAATACCATTAGTGAAAAGATGGAAAAAATGGGAAAGTGTCATCTCGACGTAGTCTTCACTGGTCGTGTGGCACTTCATGGGTGATATAGATTGCCTGTGTGAAGTGCCTTAGTGTAAATAAAATGGAAGTTGGGAAACTTAGAAAAATTGATGTCTCGTCATTTTGACGGCGACTTTCATGGACCATGTAGAGTTACATGGACCGTGTATTAGTCCATCCCACCTCACTTAGACAATAAAATTTTGTTGGACACTACACTCCAAGGTGACACGGCCCGTGCCCCTTCACATGAGTCGTACAAGACCACACTGCTCGTGTGGGTGTCCATGGGGCATCACTGCACGGGAGGGTCTCACAAAGATGGTCATAACTCCTTCATACAAAGTCAGAATGAGGTGAAACAAAGTGTGTTGAAAAGCTAACCCAAAGATCATACATTTGACATGTCGTGATCCGTCCAGTTCTAAATGTGCTAAGAGTTATGCTAGTTTAATTTTGATCCTTTTATGAAACAACACACAAAACTAAACTTGGAGGTAAGTCTTGAACTCGTTTAGGTGCTAGGAGTCTCCCATGAATCTATTATACCCACAACCAAATCAAATGAATTGAAACATGGATACACAAGAGCATAAAGTTACGGGGTATCAGAGTGGGATTGAAGGTCCAAAGCATGAGATATGATATGAATGATGTTATGATGATGAAATGAGCTTATACTTATGATAGATTCTATATAAAGTATTATATTATACCATGCCCAATTCAGGGTGGGGGTGTCTAAGAACTAGGATAGCAAAGATGGAGGTTGGTACTCATCAACTAAGATAAAGGGTAATACTCATCCACCTAGGTGATGGGGCGGCATTATATATGAGTAAGAGTTTCTTAAACATGTTTTACTTTAGCATTTGTCATACATGCCATATTGTTATCTTATGCCTATTGTCTATTACTATGCATTTTGATTATGATGCCTATTCCTTGTTGCATTGCATTCTACATACTTAGTACATTCAAACATACTAACACATACTCTATGCCTACATGATTTACCATGTAGGAACCAGTGCCCAAGTTGATCATCCTCCTCCTCCACGTGGTTAGTCGATGCTATTCAAGCTCGTTGGTGGGTCCTCCACTCTGAGGCACCTTGGTCTATGATTCTTCTATCATGTATTGAGACAGTGAGCCCAGTTACCTTGTCTTGGCCCCCGTTCTTATCTGTGTATTTAGAGGTGTTTGTTGGACAAGTTATCTATCTATGGTATGAGCTTTGACTCTTTGTTACTTGATGATGATGGTTGCAAGCTATCGCTTAGCCTTTTACCCCGTATTCTTACTTTATGCCTTTTTACACATGCTTCCACATTTGATGATATGTACTGACAAGAGGCATGATTGGGGCCCCTTCAGTTTCTCCATTCTCCTTGTCACGTCTAGGCCCTATGGTTGGGTCGTGAGAAACTTGGTATCAGAGCACTAGATTGATAGATCCTTCGAGTCCAACACACCACGTTGATTAGAGTTCTATTCAGGGTTTTGAAGCGTGCCATGACTATCAATAGGTAGCTATGAGGAGTTTTAGGAAATGTTTCCCTTCTTCATGTTCTAAGTCATGTTATAGAGTTGTGACAAGTTTTCCCCCCTAATGATTGTTATTTCCTATGCTAGATCATGCCAACACTAGAGAAAGATGAGCCCAAATCACAAAGAGCAACCTACCAATGGTGAGCGCTGGGATGCTCTTACTATGCTTGCCAACCATGTTCAACAAGGGGCCCAGGCCCCTAATGCTACTACCCCAGGAACAAGGGTAATAGACTTCATGAGAATCAATCCTTTGGTTTTCCATAGGTCAAAGGTGGATGAAGATCCAAAAGAGTTCATCGATGAGGTCTACAAAATTTTGGATATCATGAATATTGGGCCAAACGAAAAGGCGGAGTTGGCGGCATACTAACACAAAGGGGTATCCCTAATTCGGTATGAGCAATTGAAGGGTGAGAAGGGGTTTGATAATGTGCTGCATTGGGAGGAGTTCAAATTGGCCTTTCTTATTAGGTTTTTCCCTCTTGAGCCTAGAGAAGAAAAGTTGGTGGAGTTTATACACTTGAAACAAGGTGCTGTGAGTGTGAGAGTGTATCCCTCAAATTTAATCAACTTTCAAAGTATGCTTCTCATTTGTTGGCTTATCCTTGATATTGGATGAATAAATTTGTGATGGGGGTCTCTGACTTGGTGAGTTAAAGAGTGTTGGTCCAACATACTTAATGCTGACATGGACTTGTCTCAGTTGATGACATATGCCGAGCAAATAGAGGAAGAAAAGATGGGAAAGAGGATGTTCCATGCGGCCAAGAGGGCTCGTTTTGAGGGTAAGTTCCAAAATGGTACAAAATTTCATAAAGGATGAGGTCTTCTCATGCTACGAATAGGGAGTTTGTCAATGACCTCCCTAGCCCTCAAGGTGTTAGTGGTGTGGCTCTTATTGATGTGTATCCTAGATGAGGGAAGGTTCATAATGGCCTGTGTTTGAAGGGTTCTAATATATGTTTTAGTTGTGGGAAGTTTGGTCACAAAAAAATAGATTGTCAAAGAAACCGTGGAAAAGTTCAGGGTGAAAATGCGGTTCCATTGGGTAGAGGTAGTCTTCTAGGTGGTACACCAAGGCACCACTAGTTTTATGCACTGCATGGAAGGCAAGGGGTTGGTATAGTCCCCAATGTTGTTACTTATATGTTGAAAATATTTGACTTTGATGTGTATGCTTTGATTGATCCGGGTGCCACTCTTTCCTTTATTAGCCCTCTTGTTGTTAAAAAGTTAAATGTTGTCCCCGAGTTGTTGCATGAGTCAACTGAAGTGTCTACTCCTATTGGTGCCTCTAATGTTGCTAGGAAAGTTTATAGAAGTTGTCCTATTTGCATTTTGGATAAGTTTTTACCTTGTGATCTTGTTGAATTAGACGTGGTAGATTTTGATGTCATATATTGGATGGCTTGGTTGCATGCCTACTATGTTTCTATTGATAGTGCAACCCATAGGGTCAAGTTTCAATTTCCTAACAAAACCCATCCTTGAGTAGGAAAGTCAAGATGTGGTGTTCAAGGGTAGATTCATCCCATGCATTAAAGACCATAACTTGATTTCTAAGGGTTGTTTGTATCATCTTGTTAGAGTTAATGATGTGGAGTCCAAAGTCCCTTCCATTGAGTTTGTCCCCATTGTAAACAAGTTTCTTGATGTTTTCCCAAATGACTTTTCTTGTGTTCCTTGCTAGAGGGAGATAGACTTTTGTAGAGATTCTCTTTCTTAACACTTAACCAATCTACATTATCCCTTACTGTATGGCCCCAGTGGAGTTGCAGGAGTTAAAAGAGCAATTGAAAGATTTGTTGAAAAAGGCATTTATTAGAATAAGTCAATCACCTTGGGGTGCTCCGGTGTTATTTGTTAAAAAGAAGAATGGAACACTTAGTGTGTCCATCGATTATTTGCAACATAACAGGGTCACTATAAAGAAAAGCTATCCTCTTCCAAGAATAGATGACTTGTTTGACCAATTGCAAGGGGCTAGCCTCTTCTCTAAGATTAATCTTGGGTGCGGGTATCATCAAGTGAGGGTGAGGTAGTGTGATATTCCTAAGACGACCTTCCGGCCTAGATATAGGCATTATGAATTTATTGTGATGTCATTTGGGTTGACAAATGTACCGGCCATCTTCAAGGACCTAATTAATAGAGTCTTCAAACCTTACCGTGATTCCTTTGTTATTATTCATTGATGATATATTGATCTATTCACATAGTAGGGAGGAGCATATGGGTCATTTGAGGGTGGTGTGGCAAAGGTAGAGGGAGGAGAGATTGTATGCTAAATATGACAAGTGTGAATTTTATGAGGGGTTTGTACCTCACAACACTAGGGTAATGGTTGTTATCATCACTAACCTTGATGGGAGGTTTGTAGCCCATATCACTAGGGTGATAGGTGCTAACATCATTAATCTACCAAGGGGTTTGTACTTTGGAAATCTTACTTGGTCTATTTTACACATATGATATCCTATATGAGCATGAATACTTAAGGATATTTTACTTATGCATTGATCATGCATGTCATATTGTTATATTATGCTTGTTGTCTACTAATCTGCATTTTGATTATGATGCTTGATTCTTGTTTACATTCCATCCAGCATACTTAGTACATTCAAAGGTGCTAACGTATAGTCTATGCCTACATGATATCACTATGTAGGAACTGTTCCCATGTTGATCATCCTTCTACTCCACGTGGCTAGTAGTGTTATTCAAGCAAGTTGGTGAGTCCTCCACTTCGAGGACCTAGTCTATGCTTCTTCTATTATGTACTGAGACATTCATCGTCATTGTTTATTTTGACCACGAGGGTGAGCCCGGTTACTTTTCCTTGGCCCCCACTCTTATGTATATATTAGAGGTGCTTGTTGGACATGTTACGTCTCTATGAGATGGGTTTCACTGTTGTCTCTTGATTCTGATGTTGATCAAGCTTTTCCCTTAGCCTTGGTTTCCCTATTTATTTATCTTTGATGCTTGATTTATTGCTTCCGTGACCAAGGATGTGTAATGATACTTTATGAGGCTTGCTTAGGGTCCCTTTGGGTTTCCCTTGTGCTGTATCATGTCCAAGCCTTAGGCTTGGATCATGACAATCTTTGTAAGCAATAGGTTGATAGATCCTCAGAGTCCAACACACCGCGTAGATTAGATCCTTATTCATGGTTGTGAAACGCACCATGACTATGATAGGAGGCTCTGAGACGTTTTATGAAATATTTCTCTTCTTCATGTTCTATGTCATACTATAGAGTCGTAGTGAGTTTCTCCCTACTAATGATTGTTCTTTGCTATGCTAGATCATGCAAAACACTCGAGGATGAATGGCTCAAATTCCCGAGGAGCAACCTACCAATGGTGAGCTCTCGGATGCTCTCACTATGCTTGCCTAAGTTGTGGCCAACCAAGTCAATCAAGGGGCCGAAGCCCCTTATGCTACTACCCCAAGAGCTAGGCTAAGAGATTTCATGAGGATAAATCCTCCAATTTTCCTTATGTGAATGGTGGATGAAGATCTACAAGAGTTCATTGTTGAGGTCTTCCAAATCTTGAAGTTCATGGTTGTTGAGCCAAATGAAATGGCAGAGTTGGTGAAATACCAACTCAAAGTTGTAGCTCAAATATGGTATGATCAATGGAAGGGTAAGAAGGGGGTTGGTAATGTGGTGCTTTGAGAGGAGTTCAAATTGGCCTTTCGTTGTTTATTTTTCCGTTTTGAGCTTAGGGAAGCTAAGTTGGTGGATTTTATGAACTTGAAATAAGGTGGTATGAGTGTAAGGGAGTATGCCCTCAAGTTTAATCAACTTTCAAAGTATGCTTGTCATTTGGTGTCCGATCCTAGATCAAGGATGAACAAGTTTTTGATAGGGGTCTCCGACTTGGTAAGTTAAAAGTTCTAGTTTGCCATGCTAATTAGTGACATAGACTTGTCTCGGTTGATGACCTATGACGAGCAAATGGAGGAAGAAAAATTTATTGGAGAGAAGAGGGCATAAGGCCAAGAGGACCTGCCTTGAGGCTAAGTTCCAAAGGGGTGGTTGGTTCCATCAAGGCCAAGTGTCTTACCATGCTACTAACAGGGGGTTTGCCAATGACCTCCCTAGGCCTAAAGGTGTTGGTGTTGTGGCTCTAATTGATATTTGCTCTAAATATTGAGGGGGTCATAAGGGCCCATTTTTGAAGGTTCTAATCCTTGCGATGAGTGTGGGGAGCTTGGTCACAAGAAGGTAGATTGTCCAAAAAACCATGGCAAGGACTGGGGTACAAATGTGGTTGCATTGGATAGAGGTGGTCCTCAAGGTGAGGCACAACCGGTTTTATGTACTCATGGGAGGCAAAGGGTTGGTGAGGTCCCCGATGTTGTTACCGATAGGTTGAAAATCTTTGACCTTGATGTTTATGCTTTGATTGATCCGAGTCTCACTCTTTCCTTTGTTGCCCCTTTGTTGCTCAAAAGTTCCATGTTGTCCCAGAGTTCCAGCATGAGTCAAATGAAGTGTCTACTGCTGTTGGTGCCTCTTATTTTGCTAGGAAAGCTTATAGGAGTTGTCTTATTTGCATTTTGCATAAGTTGTTGCCTTGTGATCTTGTTGAATTAGACATGATAGGCTTTGATGTCATTCTTGAGATAGATTGGTTGCACGCCTACTATGCATCTATTGATTGTAGAAATTGTAGGGTCAAGTTTCAATTTCCTAATGAACCGGTCCATGAATGGGAAAGTCAAGATATGGTAGTAAAGGTTAGATTCACATCATGCATTAAAGACCAGAGTTCATTTCAAGGGGACATTTGTATCATCTTGTGAGTGTTAATGATGTGCAGTCCAAAGTACCTTCCACTGACTCGGTCCTCACTGTAAATGAGTTACTTGATGTCTTCCCAAATGACCTCCCCGGTGTCCCTCCTGAAAGGGAGATAGATTTTGGCATAGATCTCTTTCCAAATACTCAACCTATCTCCATTCCCCCCTTATATATATCCACGATGAAGTTGAAAGAGTCAAAAGAGAAATTTAAAGATTTGTTGGAAAAGGAATTTACTAGACCTAGTCAATCCTTTTGGGGTGCCCCGATGTTGTTTGTGAAAAAGAAGGATGGGTCACCTAGAATGCACACTGACTACCAGCAACTCAATAGGGTACTCTAAAGAATAGATATCCTCTTCCAACAATGGATGACCTATTTGACCAATTGCAAGGGGCTAGCTTTTTCTCTAAGATTGATCTTCAGTCCGGGTATCATCAAGTGAGGATGAGGGAGTGTGATATTCCCAAGACGTCCTTCTGAACAAGATATGGGCATTATGAGCTCGTCATGTTGTTTGGGTTTACTAATGCACCAGCAATCATCATGGACCTAATGAATATAGTACTCAAACTCTACCTAGACTGCTTTGTTATGGTCTTCAATGATGATATTTTGATCTACTCACAAAATAGGGAGGAGCATATTGGGTCATTTGAGGATTGAAGAGATTGTATGCTAAATATGACAAGTATGAATTTTGATTGAACGAGGTTGCATGCTTGGGTCATGTAGTGTTGGGAGATGGTATAAAAGTGTATCCTAAGAAAACCAATGTGATTAGGAATTGTCCTAGACCATTGACCCTGTCGCATATTAGGAGCTTCTCCTCCATTGCTTCCCTAATGACCAAATTGACTCAAAAGAAGGTTATGTTTGTGTGGACCAACAAATGTGGGAGGAGTTTCAAAACACTGAAGAATAGGCTTGTGTCCTCTCCTATATTGTCACTACTGGATGGGCTTGAGGGTATTGTTTTGTATTGTGATGCATCTAGCATTGGTTTGGGTTGTGTGCTTATGCAAAATTGTAAGGTCATAGCTTATGCTTCTAGACAACTCACGGTACATGAAACGAACTTCCCTACCCATGATCTAGAGTTAGCCGTCGTGGTGTTTGCCTTAAAGATTTAGCATCACTACTTGTATAGGGTGCATGTTGATGTCTTCACCGATCATAAGAGCCTCCAATATGTCTTCACTCAAAAATATCTCAATTTGAGACAAAGAAAGTGGTTAGAACTTCTCAAAGATTATGATATGAGTGTGCTTTATCATCCGGGGAAGGCAAATGTGGTGGCGAATGCTTTAAGCCGGGTGTCCATGGGTACCTAGCTCATGTGGATAGTGATAATAGGGAGATAGCTAGGGAGTTGCATAGATTGGCTAGATTAGTAGTTAGATTGGAAGAGGTTACTGATGATAGTATTGGGAGTATTGATGGGTTTAAGTCTTCTTTGGTTGATGAGGAAAACAAGATCTTGACTCCATGTTGCTTCAATTTAAGGACTTGGTGAAAGAAGGAAAAGTGGAGGTTTTCCCCCAAGGGGCAGATGATTCCCTTAGGTACCAAGGTAGGTTGTGTGTGTCTTGTATTGATGGTTTGAGGGAGGAGATCCTTGATAAGGCCCATAATTCCTCTTATTCTATTCACCCAGGTCCCACCAAAATGTATAGAGACTTAAAGGATGTATATTGGCGGGGAGGCATGAAGAGGGACATTGCTAAATTTGTTTCTGGTTGCCATAGTTTTCAACAAGTCAAAGCTGAATATCAAAGGTCGGATGGCCTAGCACAAGACATAGAGATTTCTGCTTGGAAGTGGGAGGTGATTAGTATGGATTTTATGGTTGGGTTTCCCAAGACTAGGAGAGGTTTTGATTTCATTTGGGTTGTGGTTGATAGGATGGCTAAATCGACTCACTTTCTACTGATTAAGATTACATATGGGACCGAATAGTATGCAAGGTTATATATCCATGAGTTAGTGAGGTTAGATGGGGTTTCTTTATCCATCATATCAGATCATGGTGCACAATTTACTTGACAATTTTGGAGGTCTTTTCCAAGGAGTCTTGGTGCCAAAGTTCACCTTAGTATGACTTTCCACCCCAAACGGATGGCCAAGATGAAAGGAAAATTCAAACCCTTGAAGAGATGCTTAGGGAATGTGTATTAGAGTTGAGTTGTAGTTGGTATGACCATCTTCCTTTGATTGAATTTGCATGAAACAAAAGCTATCACTCTAGTATCGGTATGGCTCCATTTGAGGATCTCTATGGGAGATGTTGTAGATCACCATTTGGTTGGTTTTGAGGTTGGAGAGGTGGCCTTATTAGGGCTGGATCTTTTTTATGGAGGGTCATGAGAAGGTTAAGATGATTACGAAAAGGTTGACGATAGCCCAAACTCATCAAAAATCATATGTCGATGTAAGAAGGAACGACCTAGAATTCCAAGTGGATGATTGGGTCTTTTTGAAGGTTTCTCTAATGAAAGGTGTGGTCCATATTGGTAAAAATAGGAAGTTGATTCCAAGGTATGTTGGTCCTTATGAGTTGATAGAGAGGATTGGCAATGTAGATTATGAGTTGAAGTTGCCTAGAGAAATGAATTTGTTCACCCGGTGTTCCTTGTCTCTATGTTAAGAAAATGTGTTGGTGATCCTAATGCTATTGTACCTCTTGATATTGTGGTTGTTGTTGAGGATAACTTGACTTTTGAGGAGGTTTCGGTTCAAATTTTGGATAGGCAAGCAGAGATTGCAGATCAAAGAGGTGGTATCCATTAAGGTCCTTTGGAGGAACCAGCAAGTTGAAAGTGCTACACGGGAGGCGTAAGTGGATATACAAAAGAGATATCCGTATCTTTTTCCACTCCACTCAAGCCTAAGGTACTAATACTAAGTCCCTAAAGTGATTTCAAGTCTCATGTTCCATTCCCTAAGTCGTCTATGTGCATTCATGTTTAAGTTGGTAAACTTATGATGATTTTATACTTATGTTAAGAATTCGAAAATGGTGTTTTACATGTTATATTGCATTCTTGTTGGGGCTGATCTTTAGATGATCACTCTTTTCTTGTACGTCTCTTTAACATTCGGGGACGAGTGTTCTCAAGGAGGAGATATTGTAATAGCCCCAAAAATTGCCCAAAAACCTGCCTCAGAATTCCTAAAATTTTAATTTTCATATATCTCAAAATTCATTTTTAGGGGGTCCAAATTAGGTGGAAAAGAGTAACCTTGATTTCTGAATAAAGATGTAGCAATTACGCAATTCAAAAGTTGCAATTTCTAGAGGGGTTTTCACATCCCCCTCGTGACGCGCCCCTATGTATTTTGGGATATTGTTTTCAGCTTCGGTCCAAGACTTTAAGTCTTGGGACTAAAAGATCCCATACGTTTACTTTGCTATGCTTAGTCATATTTCACCCTCATACTACTCTAAACATTTCCCAATACTATCTCAAAACACTTAGTCACATTTTCATTTCCCAAACTCAAGTCCCAAACCATCATCCCAAGCTAAGGTTCTCCTTCAAGGTTCTTAAAGCTTCAAGTCTCCATCTCTAATCTTTATCAAGATCATCAAGTTCATCTCCAATACACAAATTGGTCTTGATTAATATGAAATTCACTACACAGTATGTTAAAGCTATGTAAAGTTGTGACTGTTTTGCCATGTTTTGAGCTATAAATCTTTGGTCTATTGTAGGATTTGATAAGGGGTTTTGATGTGAATGTCTTGGGGGTGTTGCAAGGTGTTGATTGATGGGTTTACAATATATTATCTTGCATGATTTCATCTCTAAATTGCATGCTCTTTCACCCCATTACATCCCCCCAAGTGTTTGATAAAATGTCCGACTAGGGTTCTTTGTCAGATTGAAGGTCCAAAGCATGAGATATGACATGAACGATGATGAAAGGAGCTTATGTTTTTGATAGATTCTATATAAATATTGCATTATACCATGCCCAATCTCGGGGGTTTAAGAACCCGGATAACCGAGATGGGGTTTACATTCAATAATGAGGGAGGGGCTAATACTTATCCACCTGGTGATGGGGCGGCATCATCACTAATCGAGATGGGGGTTTGTACTCCTCAACAGAGATGAGGGTTAGTACTCATCCACCTAGGTGATGGGGAGTCATTATCACCAACTGAGATGAGGGGTACTACTCATCAACCTTACTAATAGGGTGGAATCATCAGCTACCAACCAAAGGGTTGTACATTTGGAAATCTAAGATGGTTTTATCTACACATATGATATCTTATATGAGTAAGAGTTGCTTAAACATGTTTTACTTTAACATTGGTCATACATGTCATATTGTTATATTATGCCTATTGTCTATTGCCATGCATTTGGATTATGATGCCTATTCTTTGTTGCATTGCATGCTACATAATTAGTATAATAAAAAGTACTAACACATACTCTATGCCTACATGATTTCACCATGTAGGTACTTGTGCCCAAGTTGATCATCCTCCTCTTCCACATGGCTAGTTAGTGCTATTCAAGCTAGTTGGTGAGTCCTCCACTCCAGGGACCTTGGTCTATGATTCTTCTATTATGTAGTGAGATATTTATCATTATTGTTTATTTTGGCTCTGAGGGTGAGCCCGATTACCTTGTCTTGGCCCTCGCTCTTATCTATGTATTTAGAGGTGTTTGTTTGACAAGTTTTGCCTCAATTATATGAACTTTGACTCTTTTTCTCTTGATGATGACGGTTGCAAGCTAACCTTTAGAGCTTTACTTCTTATTCATAATTTATGCCTTTTTTTTACATGATTCCGCAAGCGATGATGTATAATGACAAGTTAAGAGGCTTGATTTGGGCCCTGTCGGGTTGCCCATTCACCATGTCACATCTAGGCCCTAGGCTTGGGTTGTGACAGTAATAGAGTCACCCACACACTTTCTCAACATAGACACATGGAAGACCAGATGAACCATATTCATTTCAATGGGCAACTCCAACTCATAAATCACCATTCCAATCCTCCTTAACACTCTATAAGGAGTCACAAACTTTAGGCTCAATTTACCCGTCTTGCGAAATTGGACTACACCCTTCATAGGTGAGACCTTCAAGCAAACCCAATCATCAACATAAAACTCATGATCCCTTCTCCATACATCAGAATAGGACTTTTGTCTACTTTGGGATATTTTCAATCTCTCTCTAATCAACCTCACCTTCTCCAAGACTTCCGTGACGAAATTTAGGCCTGGCAAAGCCATTTCCCCTGTTTCATACCACCCAACTGGGGATCTACAATACCTACCATAAAGTGCTTCAAAAGGTGCCATAGCAATGCTTTAGTGGTAGCTATTGTTGTAAGCAAATTCAATGAGTGGAAGATGTTCATCCCAACTACCCTTAAAATCCAAAACACAAGCTCTAAGCATATCCTCAAGAGTTTAGATAGTTCTCTTTTGCATGACCTAAGCGCAGGGCCTAGACGTAACCCAGTGAATGGGGAACCCGAAGGAACCCCAAAGGAGCATCTTAACTTGTCATTAAACGTCATTGGTTGAGAAAACATAAAATACATAATAGAGTGAAAAGAGGGTAAAAGGGACTAGGGGAAAATCTTGAATGACATTATATTCAAGAGTCAAGGTTCAAGCTCATATCACAGATATATAACATGTTCAACAAACACCTTTAATAAATAGATAAGATTAGAGGCCAAGATAAAGCAACTGGGTCCACCCTCATAGTCAAAATAGAACCCCAAAAAGAATGTATCAATACATAACAATAGCAACATAGACTAGAATCCCCAAAGTGGAGGACTCACTGACAAGCTTGAGTAGTACCGATCTAGACATGGGGAGGAGGAGGATGATCAACTTGGGCCCCGGTTCCTAGGTGATATCATGAAGGAAAGAATATGCATTAGTAAATTTGTATGCACTAAGTATGTAGGATACAATGCAACAAGAGATAGGCACCTTATTCAAAATGCATAACAATAGGTAATAGGCATAATATAATAACAAGGAATGTATGATCAATGCATAAGTAAAACATGCTGAAGCATCTCATGCTCATATATTATATCATATGTTTAGAAGAAACCAAGCAATATTTCAAAAGTACAAACTCCTAGGTAGGTTAGTGATGACAACACCCTTCTAGGTTAGTGGAACTTTCACCTACCACCCTGGTGTGTGAGGTGCAAACCCCTCATCTAGGTTAGTGGCAATTTCACCTACCACCCTTGTGTGTGAGGTAGAAACCCCTCAACTAGGTTAGTGGCAATCTCACCTACCACCCTGGTGTTTGAGATATTAACACCTTAACTACCTAAACCCCAAATCAATACTTACAGTGATATGGCCCAAAAATTAGCCCAAAATTCCTTTGTTTACAAAGTCCAACAATATTTAAACCAGTTTATTAAAATAGTCAACTACTTAAACAAAAACATACAATCCACAGATTACAACCTAAAGAAATTAACCGGATGAACAACCAAGTACCTCAAATGATACAATAAGCTTATTGCCCTCAACACAGCAGATCCGAAACTAGTAAGAACAGCCTACAACTATGGACTATTACATGCTGTCTACACCAACAATGGAGACAATGTACAAGAACTACCAGAA
>JAOTQR010084529.1:0-36920 GCA_025774065.1 Solanum ossicruentum
TCCCCGGGCTTTTACCCCCCCCCCCCCCCCCCCCCCCCCGGATCAGCCATGTTCTAATGCAACACTTTATACAGAATATATTATATACACAAGATCTTTCCATCATCATAACATTAATCATATCATATCTCATGCTTTGGACCTTCAACTCCTCAAGAAACTATAACCGAACATTTTATCAAACACTTGATGGGTGTGTAATGTTATTATATAGAAAAGAACTATAGAGATGTAATCATCTAAGAAAATCCATGTAAATCCATCAATCAACACCTTGCAACACCCTGAAGTAACATACATCAAAACCCCTCATGAAATCTTACAATAGATCCAAGATTTATATCTCAAAACATAGCAAAATAGTCACACCATCACATATCTTTAGCATAATTCATAGATATATTCATACTAGTGAACCCATTGGAAAAATCAACTCTAATCATGCAAATTAAGTATAAGTGAGGTTAGGGAACCATTGGTGAATGGAACGTATGGTTGAAATCCACATACCTAACTTTGGAGAAACTCTAAGTGAAGATTGAAAATGGAGGCTTGATCTCAATAGCTTAAAGATGAAATTCAAACACAAGTTTTGTCAAAGACTCTCTAACATGATCTCACAATTTGCCCTCTCAAATTATTGAGTTATCTGAGTACTAGGAGAAACTTAGGAAAAATAACCTAAAAAAACCTATTTATAGAATGTACAAGTCTTAAACAAAATAGAAAAACTATCGGTTTGCCATATGAAAGAGGTACACGAGTCATATTGCATTCCACGACATATAATTGGTGTCTTTTACTTCGCTTCTAGGAATTTGGACATTAACTCTATAACACACCTCTATGACTCGTAAAGTAGTCTATGACCCATAAAGGGATTTTTGTCTAATGAAACTTCAAAAAGTTCTAATTACTGATCCTTGGGGCACGAACCATCTTACGACTCGTAAAACCTTCTATAGTTGGACTACATATTCGTAGAATCAACTTCAGAAAATAGTCCCTCACTGAAATTATTCACACAACTACCTATGACTCGTAGTATGATCTACAACTAATAAAGGGTCTTGTATAACAGCAAAAGTCAGCAACTTCTGCACTTTTTCCCAAAATAAAGGTCAACCCATAATCCTACAAAAATAAATACAAAAACATATAAATCAATTAACATCACATTATTAGAGCATATAGGCAAAAAGCATGCATTAGTACTTAGAATATACTAAGTAAGCAAAAACATGCCTTAGTACATAGAATGTACTAAGTATGCGGAGTGCAATGTAATAGGGAGCATAATCCATAATTAAACAATATGTGTATTCATATTGAATGGATATAAGCTCAATATGACATGAATGATCAATGTTTTTAGCCAATACATGCATGAAAAATAATTAAATCATGTGACATATCATACATCAGTGGGAAGAGACAACAACCGACAAATAAGACCAAGTGAGCTACTACTTGGAATCCCAATGTTCACTCTACACTATAAAAAGAGTAATCTACTTTTCCAAGGTAAACCATCCACTTACCTTATGATATAACCTCTTTAGAAAGTGTTGACAAATATCTTACCTTACGGTATGGCCTTTCTGGAGGGTGTCGCAAGATATCCTTAATTTACATCATAGCCTTTTTTGTAGGTGTCCCAAGATATGTTTACCTTACGATGTGGCCTATTTGGTAGGTAATTAGATATGTCCGTACCTTATGATATAATCATTTTGGTAAGGATTACAATATAATCTAGCTTAAAGTATGACATTTTCAGTAGGTATTAGACAATATCCTATGGTGGCACATAGTTATGGGACAATGGATACCATCAAAGGTCCGCTCGGTGCTAGGTCAATGATACCATGGAATAATCAATTCATATAGACATTCATAGCTTACATAAATTCATAACTCATGGTAGCATCATAAGATAGCTCATCAAACCATCACATCATAATATCATGAAAGGGCTTCATAACATTCACACATTTGTAACATTCTCATAAGCTCATGGCATGCGTAATAACCCATCAACATATTCAATATTTATAATTCATATGTTTTATAATAAGACTTTCGTCAACATAGGATCTTGTCAAATACTTTAGATAAAATGTTGTGGCGGATACATACATAAACTTGAATTCGTGCAATTCAAGAGTATATTACCTGAGAGGAGTAAAATCAATTTATTTTGAAGTCATTCAAGTCAACCTATAGACATTGTAGTCAAACTCTCATTTTGGGTATCATAAAATCCAACTAAAATCCACAAGTTCTTTCATAGCCTTTCATATCATCTGTGAGTACATACCTTGAATGTCATAATATCCATCCCAATATCAAACTCCAATGGTATTTAGGCATAATAAAATCATTACTTGAAGAATTAAAACTTAAATCATGTGTATAAAGTATACTAAGAATTACCCATAAAGTAGACAACCTTAAATTCATGATATTTGATAAAAAAGAAGAATTGGCTTCACGGGTGGAAGAATCCCCTGAATGAAGTCCACATACTTTAATCTTAGAGTTTTCTTGAAGAAAAACTTGAGCAAGACTTGAGGCTTCAATTGGATTCTGAAAATCCAAATCAAGTGCTTGAGATATCTTGAATTTAGATGAGGGAATTGTGAGGAATTATGTCATGACCCGGACCTAGGGACTAGACATGACACGATAAATGGGGAACTCAAAGGGACCCCAAACAAGCCTCTAAGCATATCATACAAACATCCTTGGTCATGGAAGAAACTAAACAACAATCAAGAGAGTATAGAATAGGCATAAGGGACTAAGGGGAAAGTGTCAAGACCCAAGCCTAGGGCCTAGACGTGAGACAGTGCATAGGGAATATAAAGGGACCCCATGCAAGCCTCTTAACATATCATTACACATCATTGATTGTGAAAGCATGTAAATGATGTAATAGATTAGAAATAAGGGCAAAGGGACTAAGGGTATATCTAATAACATAAATATTAAAACAAGAGAGTCAAGGCTCATTCCATAGATACATAGCATGCCCAACAATACCTCTACTACATAGATAAGAGTAGGGGCTAAGACAAGCAATCGGGCTCACCCTCATAGTCAATCCATACATAAACGAAAGATAGTCTTATAACATAGCATGAGATCATAAATATCATCCTCGAAATTGAGGACTCACCAAAGAGTTTTAGAGGCGTCGTACTAGCCACGTGGAGGAGGATGATCAAGTGGGGCTCTGCTTCCTACATGGTGACATCATGTTGGCATAGTGTATGCATTTGTACATTTGAATGTACTAAGTATGTAGGATACTATGCAAAGAGATAAGCACCATAACCAAAATGCATAACATAGACAATAGGTAAGCATATAGCAATATGGCATGTATAAATGATACTTGAAGTCAAAATCATGCTTACATAAAACATAATACATGTGTAAGGAGACACCATTATTAGTGCATATCCAAGGCCTACCACCCTCTTGGAGAGGCGAATGAGGTACGAACCCCTTAATAGGTTGATAAGACACAAACCCCCCAACACAGTTGATGAAATACAAATCCTCTAACGTGGTTGATGGAGTTCAAACCCCCCAATGTGGTTATCCAGTTACAAACCCCTCAACACTATTGCATGGGCCTACAACCTCCTGAGCGAGGTGACCAAGGTAGAAGCCCCTCAACAAGGTTACCCGGGTATACACCCCCCCTCCCCCCGAGTGATGCGTGGTCAATTTCCAACACTATAGAGATAATATCATATAAATATATTCTTTTCATCATCTTAAAGTCATTTAATTGATAAGACATGCATTCGACCTTCAATTCCTCAAGGAATCATAATGTAGACATTTTATCAAACGTTTGGCGGGTGTGTACTACTAGTATAAAACCATGCATTGCAAAAGTGAAATCATGCTAGAAAATCCAAAGTAAAACAATCAATAGATACTTGGTAATACCCTCGAGCAATATACATCAAAACCCTTCATCACATCTCATAATAGATCTTAGATTCATAGCTCAAAACAAGCTAAAACAGTCACAATTTCATGAAACCCCAACATAATGTCCAGTGAAATTCATAACAGATAAGACCCATGTGTAAATCAACTCTAAGTTATGCAATTTTTGGTAAAAGCGAGCTTGGGTATCATGGATGAAAGGAACCTATGAAAGAAACCCACATACCTTAGCTTTGGAGAATTTCTTGAAGAAATTGAAATGGAGACTTGAAATTCGAGTGAAATCCTTAAGATTCGGATGAGTTTTGGGACTCGAATTTTGGGTGAAATATTTGTCTAAGCATGTGAATGAGTATTGGGGAATCTCTTATGTGATATGAGGTGAAATAAAGCGATGTATAGGCATTTACACGCATAGAACACTTAGGACAAGACCCAAAAGCATTAGACCGTACTTTAAAAACTAGGCAAAACTTATATTGAGGTGCGTGCTTGGCGCGTCGCGCCAGGGGTGCAAAAATCTCACTACAAATCATATTTTTGGGAAAATGAAATTGCAATTCATTTGCTCTAAAATCTGGGTTAGACCTATTTCCCACTCAATTTGACCCTCTGAACAAGAATATGATGTCGACTTTTCGATACGATGCACGAATTTTGAGATATATGAAAATTACGATTTCAGACACTTCCAAGACATATTTTCGGGTACTTTTCTAGGATCATTACAATATCTCCTATTTCGGAACATTTGTCCCCGAATGTCAAATAAACATAATGAGAAGAGTATTCATAAAGAGATTAGCCCCAACAAGAGTACATCAACACACTCAAAACATCATTTTCAAAATCTCAAGATAAGTGTAAAATCACCATGAACTTTGTCAATATAAGCATGAATTCATGCAAATGACTTTGGGGCTGCAGCATATCACATGAGATCATATGGAGGATTTAGAATTAGTACCTTAGGCTTGAGTAGGGTGGAAAAGATAAGGGTATCACTTTTGCATGTCTGCTTCGGCCTCCCAAGTAGCACTTTCGACTTGTTGATTCCTCTAAAGGACCTTAATGGAAGCAACATCATTGTTCCTCAACATCTTAACTTGTCTATCTAAGATCTCTACTAGAACTTCTTCATATGTCAAGTTGTTTTCAACAACCCCCACAACATTAAGAGGCATAACAGTATTAGGATCACCTACATACTTCCTCAACATAGAAATATAGAAGATCGGATGGACTAATTCCATTTCACTAGGCAATTACAACTCATAGGATACCTTACCAGTCCTTATCATCACCTTATAAGGACTCACATATCTAGGGATTGGCTTGCCCTTCTGACCAAAATAGACCACAACCTTCACGGGTGACACCTTCAAGTAGACCCAATCACTAACCTTAAACTCAAACTCCCTTTTTCTCACATCGGCATAAGACTTTTGGCTACTTTGGGCTATTTTAAACCTTTCTCCAATCATCATTACCTTCTCCATAAAATCTATAACCAGATCCATTCCTAATAGAGCCACCTTTCGAACCTCAAACCACCGAACCAGTGATCTGCAATATGTACCACAGAGATCCTCAAAAGGAGCCATGCCAATACTAGATAAATAGCTATTGTTATATAAAAACTCAACCAATGGAAGATAATCATCCCAACTACACTTAAGCTCCAATACACAAGCCCTAAGCATGTTCTCAAGTGTTTGGATAGTTCTTTAGGATTGGCCATCGCTTTGAGGGTGAAAGGCCATACTAAGCTTTACCTTGGTTCCAAGATCTCTTTGGAAGGACCTGCAAAAATGTGAAGTGAATTCTGCACCACGATATGATATGATGGACAATGAAAACCCATGCAACCTCACTAAGTGATGAATGTACAACCTAGCATAATCTTCAGCCCATATGTAGTCTTAACCAATAGAAAGTTAGAAGACTTTGCAATCCTATCAACCACAACAAAAATGGAATCAAAACCCTTTCTAGTCTTGGGAAACCTAACCAAAAAATCCATATTAATCTTTTCCCGCATCCAAGTAGGAATCTCTATGTCTTGGGTTAAGCCACACGACCTTTGATGTAAGGCTTTGACTTGTTGGCAACTATGGCAACAGGAAACAAATTTGGCAATGTCCCTCTTCGTGCCTCCCCACCAATACACCTTTGTCAAATCCCTATACATCTTAGTAGAATCGGGGTGAATATAATAGGAAGAACCATGATCCTCATCAAGAATTCTCTCTCTCACGCCATCAACATAAGGCATACACACCAACTATCTTAGGATCTAAGGGTACCATCTCCCCTTCGGAGAAAACCTCTACCTTCCCATCACTAACCAAGGCCTTCAATTCTAACAAAACGGGGTCAAGATCTTACTTATTAGCTTTCACCTCCTCAACCAATGAAGCTATAGAACCATCAATAACACCTGCACCACCATTATCTACCTCTTCAAACCTAACTCCCAATCTAGCCAACCAATTGACCACTCTAGCTACCTCTTTATCACCACTATAAACATGAGCTAGGCTACCCATAGACACCGAGCATCCACCACAATATTAGCCTTACTCGAATGATAATACACACTCATATCATAGTCCTTAAGAAGTTCTAAGCCCCTTCTTTGCCTCAAGTTAAGATCATTTTCAGAGATGACATATTGGAGACTCTTATGATCGGTGAACACATCAACACGAACCCCATACAAATAATGACACCATATCATTAATGCAAATACCACTGTGACTAGCTCGAGACATGGGTAGGATAGTTCTTTTCATGCACTTTGAGTTGCATAGAATCATAGGCTATGACATTACCATTTTGCGTTAGAACAAAATTCAAACCAACTCTAGAAGCATCACCATAGACAACAAAACCCTCTAGCCCATCTAGTAGTGAAAATATAGAAGCGGACACAAGCTTATCTTTCAAAGTTTGGAAGCTAGTTTCACAATCATTCGTCCACATAAACATACCCTTCTTTTAAGTAAATTTTTTCATAAGAGAAGCAATCGAGGAGAACCTATTCACAAATCTCCGATAGTTACTTGCTAGGCCCAAGAATCTCCTAATCCAAGGGATTAATGGTCTAGGCCAATTTCTAATCACATCCATATTTTTAGGATCCACCTTAATACAATCCTCCGACATGTGAAAGGCAACTTCTTTCAATCAAAGTTCAAACTTCTCATATTTAGCATACAATTTCTCCTTCCACAATCTTTGCAACACTACCCTCAAATGACCCATATGCTCCTCCACTCTATGTGAGATCAAAATATCATCAATGATGACCACAACAAATGAATCAGGATAAGCTTGAAGACACTATTCATAAGATCAACGAATATAGTCGGTCCATTGGTCAACCCCAGGAACATCACAACAAACACAAAATGCCCATACCTAGTCAGGAAGGCCATCTTGGGAACATCACACCCTCACCTTCACTTGATGATACCCGTATCGAAGATCAATATTAGAAAAGTGGCCAGACCCTTGCAATTGGTCAAACAAATCACAATTCATTGAAGAGGATATCATTTCTTGAAGTCACCCTATTAAGTTATCAGTAGTCAATACACATTCTAAGAAACCCATCCTTCTTCTTCATAAACAACACTGGTACACCCCAAGGTGATGGGCTAGGCCTTGTAAAACCCTTCTCCAACAAATCCCTCAATTGCACCTTTAACTCCCTTAACTCCATTGGGGCCATACGATAAATGGGAATAGGAATGAGTTGAATATCGAGGTAGAGCTCTATGCCAAAGTCTATTTCCCTTTTGGTAGGAACATCGGGAAGGACATTTAGAACAACATCAAGAAACTCACTTATAACTAGAACCGACTCTATAGGAAGGACTTTGGATTCCATATCCTTAACACTCACAAGATGATGAAGACACCCCTTAGAAATCAACTTACGGGCTTTAATGCAATAGATGAACCTTCCGTTGACTACCACATCATGACTCTCCCACTTAAGGGCGGGTTCATTTGGAATTAGAATTTGACCCTACGGGTTCTACAATCAATAGAGGCATAGTATGCATGCAACCAATCCATCCCACGAATGACTTTAAAATTGACCATATCCAATTCAACAAGATCACAAGGCAATATTTTATGAAAAATGCAAACAAGAGAATGTCTATACACCTTCCTAGCAACAATAGATACACCAATAGGAGTATACACCTCATATGACTCACACAACAATTTGGGTTCAACATGGAACTTTTTGGCAACTAAGAGGGAGACAAAAGAAAGAGTGGCACCTGGATCAATCAATGGATACACATCAAAATTAAAGACTTTCAACATACCAGTAACAACATCGACCACCTTATCATCCCCTTGCCTCCCATGTAAAGCATAAAACTGATTATTCCTTGGGGCACCATCTTGTCAGACACCTCTCCTCCAAGGAATCACATTCGCACCTTGTGGACGAACCTCCTTGCCCTTGTTGCGATTTTATGGTTAATCCAACATCTTATGCCCAACTTCCCCACAACCATAGCATGCATTAGTATCCCTCAAGCCTGAGACACTATGACCCTTACCATATTTCGGACACCCACCATTCAGAACCACACCTCCAACACTATGGGTCCTTGGAAAATCATTGGCAACCCTCCTTTGAAATGCATGAGAAGACCCTTGGCCTTAATGGAACTGACCACCCTTTCGACTATGGAACTTTCCATCAAAATGGGATCTCTTAGCCTTCTGACCCCTTCTCTTCCTCAACTTCTCCTCCTCCATTTGTTTGGCATAGGTCATCAAATGGGATGACTCCATCTCACTAATCAACATAGTGGACCGGCACTCCTCACTCACCAAGTTGGAAACACCCATCACAAATTTATTCATCCTAGTCCTCGAGTCAGCCATCAAGTGTGGAGCATATTTTGAATGTTGGTTAAACTTCAAGGCATACTCCCTTACTCTCATAGACCTTTGTCAAAAATTCATAAATTCCACCAATTTGCCTTCCTTAAGCTCAAGAGGGAAGTATCGATTAAAGAATGCCGCCTTGAACTCCTCCCAAAGTACCACTTTGTCGACCTCCTTCACCTTTTATCATTGATTGTACCATATTTGTGCTACCTTTTAGTTGGTAGGCTGGCAACTTTGCCTTATCCTCCTACCTCACACCCATGATGGCCAAAATCTTGTAAACCTCATCAATGAATTCTTCAACGTCCTTACTCACCTTTGACCCATGGAATTTCACGAGGGTCACCCTCATGAAATCTCTCACCCGAGACACCGATGTAGAAGCATGAGAGGCTTGGGCCCTTTACTTTACTTGGTGTGACACCCCGTATCTCTATGCTCTTATGTATCCATATTTCAAGCCACATTTGGTCTTGTTTAGGGTGCATTAGGTTCATGGTAATGATTAATACAAGGGTCAACTTTAAACAAGCATAACTCATGGCACATTTAGAATTGGGTGGCACACGACATGTCAAATGTAAGCCCTTTTAGTTAGCTTAGCAATGCACTTGGTTTCACCTTAGTCCGCTATCAAATGAAGGAGTTATGATTGTTATCTTGAGACCCTTCCATGCAGTGAAGCCCCATGAGCACCCATACGGGCAGTGTGGCATTGTACGGGTCGTGGGAAATATTTGTGTTGGAAAATGGCATAGTGAGGCTATGTATTGGTCCATGACCAGTGGTATGGCTAGTGTGACACACCACTGGTTGTGAGGAGGGGCGTAAAGGTGTTTTAGGAGGCTTGTCTTGGCGTGGGTGGCATTGAAATCTAAGGCATGGGCCACGACTGCCTTGTACAGCTTGTGTGAAGGGGTACGGGTTATGGCTCCTGGATGTGTGGTGGCTAGCAACATTTTTTATGTCTTTGTGAGGTGGGATGGAAATGTATACGGTCCGTGAAGTCCGTCAAAGCGACAAGACATCAATTTTTCCACATTTCCCAACTTCCATTTTTTCACTAGGGTACTTCACATGGGCACTCCACATGACTCGTGGAATACCAGACAGCCAGTGAAGTCTCCAGTGAGATGACAGTTTGCCAATTTTTCCATCCGTTCACTAATGGCATTTTTCATAAATTTTAATTATTCTATTGACCTTTTTAGACTTTCAATGCTATCTTAAACTTTCTAAAAGTCCTAAACAATATTCCAAATGATCAAACTCATTACACTCATCCTAAATACACTCTTAACTCCCTCAAAAGCCTTTATCAAGTTCCAATTCAATTTCAAGGAAACCCAAGAACAAGATTGGATTCAAGGATCATTTCCAAGCCTCCATTCTTCCCAATCTCAATTCAAACCAACTCTAGACCTAAGGTATGTGGGTTCCTTTTACCCATGATACCCAAGTTTCCTTTTCCTAAATTGCATGATTTGAAGTTGAGCTTACAAATGGTTTTACTAGTATGAACATGTCTATGAACTATGTTAAAGCTACGTAAAGTTGTGACTGTTTTGCTGTATTATGAGCTATATATCTTGGATCTATTGTAAGTTTTGATGATGGGTTTTGATGTGAATGCCTTGGGGTGTTGCAAGATGGTGATTGATGATTTTATAATTGATTTGCTTGCATGATTTCACCTCGAAATTACATAGTCTTATACTACCATTTCACACCCACCAAGTGTTTGATAAAATGTCTGGTTATGGTTTATTAGGGAATTGAAGGTCCCAAACATAAGATATGATATGAATGATGTTATGATGATGAAATGAGCTTATGTATATGATTATTACTTTATGAAGTATTGTATTAGAGAATATGATGAATCCTATATAAAGTGTAGAACTCAACCATGTCCAATCCTAGAGGGGTCTAAGCACCTAGATAACCTAGTGAAGGGTCTGTACTTCTCCAGCTAGAGATAGGGCGGCATCATCAATAACCTAGATGGGGGTTAGTACTCATAAACCTAGATGAGGGTTAGTACTCATCGACCTAAGTGATGGGGCGACATCATCACTAACCTAGAAGGGGGTTAGTACTCATCAACCTAGATGAGGGAGTACTCACCCACCTTGGTGATGGGGCGGCTTTATCACCAACCTAGATGAGGGGTAGTACTCATCCACCTACATGATGGGGCGGAATCATTATCAACATACCAAAGGGTTATATATTTGGAAATCTAGCTTGGTCTCTTCTTTGCATATGATATCCTATACAAGAATGAGTTACTTAAGCATGTTTCACTTAAGAATTAATCAAACATGGAAAATTGTATATTATGTCTATTGCTTAATATCGTGCATTTTGACTATGATGCCTAATTCTTGTTGCATTGCATCCTACATACTTAGTACATTCAAATGTACTAACACATACTCTATGCTTATATGATGTTACATTTAGGAACCGGAGCTTCATTTGGTCATCACCCTCCTCCACATGGCTAGTGGTATCCATTCAAGCTAGTTGGTGAGTCCTCATCTACGAGGGCAATATGTATGTTCTTAAGCTATGTGTTAAAGACTATCCTTCTTTTTGGTATACTTTTACTATGAGGGTGAGCCCAACTGCTTGTCTTGGCCCCCATTAAGTCCTATGTTAGAGGTGTTGTTGGGAAAGTTATGTATCATGCTTGAGCTTTGACTTACCTATGATATTCGAGTTATTTAAATATGAGTCTTTCCCATAGTCCCAATTCCCCTTATTTATGTTTCTTACGTTGTTTAGCATTACTTCCGCGGCCAAGTATGTGTAATGATATGCTACGGGGCATGTTTGTGGTTTCTTCGGGTTCCCTATTCATCGGTCACGTTTAGGGCCTAGGCTTGGTTGTAACACTTGGTTTGCCACAACTTGTGAAAATAAAGTGAGAGCATCTTGAAGCTCACCATGAGCCGGTTGTTCCTCGGGTGTCAAAGCTCTTCTTCCTCTTGTGCTAGGCACGATCTAGCATAGCAAAGGACGATTGTTAGGGGGAAAACCTTACCTCAACTGCTATAGCATTACATAGAGAGAAAAGAATGAAAACATTTCCTAAGGCCCTCATAGCCTCTAGTTCGTTGTTGTGGTGCACAATACAACCATGAACAAGTCTCAAATTGACACGTTATATTGGAAGCCAAGGACCAATAACAACCTAGTGCTCTGATCCAAGTTTGTCACGACCCAAGAATAGGGACTAGACGTGACATGGCACATGAGGAACCCGAAGGAACCCCAATCAAGCCTCTTAACATATCGTTATGCCTTATTGGTGGCGAAAGCAAGTAAATGATATAATAGATTAGAAATAAGCGTAAAGGGACTAAGCAGAAATCTCATAACATAAATATCAAAACAAAAGAGTCCAGACTCAAAGCATTGATACATAACATGTCCAACAACACCTCTATTACATAGATAAGAGTGAGGGCCAAGACAAGCAACTGGGCTCACCTCATAGTCAATACGTACATAAAAGAAAGATAGTCTTAGGACATAGTATGAGATCATAAACATCGTCCCCGATATGGATGACTCACTAAAAAGCCTGAGATAAGTTGTACTAGCCACATGGAGGAGGATAATCAAGTGGGGCTTTACTTCCTGCATGCCAATAGCATATAGGCATAGAGTATACATTAGTACATTTGAATGTAATAAGTATGTAGGATGCAATGCTAGAAGAGATAAGCACCATAAGCAAAATGCATAACATAGATAATGGGTAAACATATACCTATATGGCATGTATGAATGATGCTTGAAGTAAAATCTTGCTTATATAGAACATAATACATGTGTAAGTTGATACCATTATTAGTGTATATCCAAGGCCTACCACCCCCTTGGAGAGGTGAATGAGGTATGAACCCCTCAATAGGTTAATAAAGAACAAACCCCCTAACATAGTTGATGGAGTACAAACCCCCCCCCCAACATGGTCGATGGAGTACAAATCCCCCAACATGGTTATCATGGAACAAACCCCTCGACATGTTTGTATGGGCCTACTTCTTTCAGAGCGAGGCGATCAAAGTACAAACCTCTCAACAAGGTTACCCCGGCCTACCACCCCTCGAGTGAGGCATGGTCAATTCCCAACACTATAGAGATAATATAATATACGTACATTCCTTTCATCATTATAAAGTCATTCAACTCATAAGATATGCATTAGACCTTCAGTTCCTCAAGGAATCATAACTTAGACATTTTATCAAAGACTTAGTGATTGTGTAGTGCTAGTGTAAACCATGCATTTCAAGAGTGGAATCATGCTTAAAAATCCAATGTAAAACTATCAATAGATACCTGGTAACACCCTCAAGCAATATACATCAAAATCCTTCATCATATGTCATAATAGATCTTACATCTATAGCTCAAAACATGCTAAAACAGTCAGCATTTCATAAAACCCCAACGTAATGTGCAGTGAAGTTCATAATAGATAACACCCATCAGTAAATCAACTTTAAATCATGAAATTTTAGGTAAAAGAGAATCTGGGTATCTTGGATGAAGGAACCCATGAATGAAACCTGCATGCCTTAACTTTGGAGGATTTCTTGAAGAAAATTTGCAATGCAAACTTGAAGCTTGAGTAAAATACTTAAGATACGGATGAGTTTTGGGACTTGAATTTAGGGTTAAATATTTGTCTTAGTGTTTGAATGATATTAGGGAATGTCTTGTGTGATATGAGGGTGAAATAACGCTAATACAGGAATTTTCATGCATGGGTACACTTAGGCCCAAGACCCAAAAGTCCTGTACCAATCTTGGAAAACTTGGGAAAATTTATATTAAGGTGCGTCATTGGCATGTTGCGCTAGGGGTGCGAAATCATCACTGGAAATTGTATTTGTAGGAAAATGAAATCGTGATTGATTTGCTCTAAGATTGGGGTTAGACCTATTTTCTACTTAATTTGACCCCTTGAACAAGAATATTATTTCGAATTATTGATATCACGCATGGATTTTGAGATATATGGATATTATGATTCTAGGAACTTCTGAGGCACATTTTTGCCCATTTTCTGGGGCTGTTTCAGAAAGTCTTAAATAGCACAAATATTTAATAGTCAAGAGAAGTCATATCTCAAAGTATAATTGCATTACTTGTCCAATAACACCTCTAACCATAAAATGGAATGGGGGCCAAGACACTTTTCGGGCTCACCCTTATATTGTCATATACCAATATAATGAAGTCTTAGAAATAGCAAGAGGAAGTAAATAGTGTCCTTAAACTTGAGGACTCACCAAGCTCATCTTCAAGATGTCAAACTAGCCACGTGGAGGAAGATAGTCAAATGAAGTTTGAGTGCTTGCATAGTAGAATCATGTAAGCATAGAGTATGCATTAGTACGTTTGAATGTACTAAGTATGTAGGATGCATTGCAGCAAGAGATAGGCAACTTAATCGAAATGCATAATTAGGCAATGAATTAGCATATAGCAATATGTCATGCATGGGTAATTCTTGAAGTAAACCATGCTTATATAGAATATAATACTTGTGTAGGAAAAGACCATCATCACAGACCAAGCAAACATAGTACTTGAAATCCAAGGTAGACCACCCCTTGGAAGTGGTTCTAGAATCAACCCCTCAATTGGTTAATGGTTCTCATACCCTACCATCCATGCTGATTGAGATATCAACCCTCAATTGGTTGATGGTTGTCATACCCCACCATCCAATGGTGATTGAGGTATCAACCCCTCAATTTGGTTGATGGTTGTCACACCCTACTACAATGGTGATTGAGGTATCAACTCCTCAATTTGGTTGATGATTGTCACACCCTACCATCCATGGTGATTGAGGTATCAACCTATTAATTTGGTTGATAGTTGTCACACCCTAACTTCCATGGTAATTAAGGCATAACATCTGCTTAACTAGGCATGGTCAACATACAATACTATAGATACATTTCACGAAAAGAACACATATATACCCTTCTTTAATCATTATAAAGTCAATTAAATCATAGGTCATGCAATGGATCATCAATAGCTCAAGAATCTAAAATCGAACATTTTAGCAAAAACATGGCGGGTGCATAATGCTAGTACAAAACCATGCAATTCAAGAGTGAAATCATATGAGAAAAATCAATATAAAACCACACACCAATACTAGGTAATACCTTCTTATAAGATACATCAAAACCCCTCATCAAATCACATAATTGATCCGAGCTTCATGGCTCAAAACATACACAATTGAACAACATTTCACAAAACTCCAATATAGTTCATACTCAAAATTCATAATGAGATATACCAATAGATAAATCAACTTGAAAGTTTGTAATTTATATAAAAAGGAAGTTTGGGCACCATGGGTGAAAGGATCCAATGGTTGAAACCCATATACCTTAGACCTTGAATTTCTTGAAATTGGGTTGAGAAAGAATTGAAGCTTGGAAGGGGGTATTGGAATCCAAAAACATGCTTGTGAGTTCTGTTGAATTCCTATTAGGGTTTTGGTCAAGGCTCTTGAGAGAAATTAAGAGTGTATTGAAGATGATGGGAAAGACTTTGATCCTTTTGAATAGAGTTTAGGTCTTTTAGGGAGGTTAAGAAAGCATTGGAAGTCCACAAAGCTCATTAGAATGGATTAAATTTATGAAAATGCCATTAGTGAAATGGAGGAAAATTCGATAAAGTGTCACCATAGGGACTAGTTCACGGGATGTGTGATATCACATAGTCCGTTTACTGCTCTGGTAAACCATACTTAGAAACTTTCATAAAAGTTACGAGACGGTAATTTTACACTTGCAAATATTTTTACTTCGGAAGCCTTATGGAGGGCCTCATGGCCCGTGCCACACCACACGGCTCGTATGGCCTGTCTTGGCACATGCCTTGGCCAAAAAGTGGCCATTTTATACCCAAGCCAGTCACATGGCTCGTGAGATACCACATGTCCCATGTGGTATCACTGCGCAGGAGTGTTCTATGGAGACTGGCATAACTCCTTCATCAAAACTCAAAATGATGTGAAACCAAGTGTGTTGGAAAAATCCTTAAGAACTTTCATTTGGTATGTCGTTGGTCAGCCACTTCCCTATGTGCTAAAATTTATGCTCCTTTAAAGTTGATCCGTGCATAAACCAACACCCAAAACTCAATTCCTAGGGAAGGTTTGAAGTTATCGAAGTACTAGAAGTCTCCCAGGACCCTAATACACTCCCAACCTACTCAAATGAGGCTTAAAATATCGTTAAGTAAGAGCATGGAGTTACAAGGTGTCATAAATTAAAAGGACTTTTGGGAGCTTGTTTGAGTGTTCTATGGCTTGAAAATAGCTGAAGATAAAGGTATCCTATATATAGAGGCATTTGGTTATTACCCAATTGCCCTTAAGAGAAAACTGTATATTAAGAAACTTTTTGAACTAGTGCACGATTATTCCCAGATGCTAACTTGTTACAGAGTAGTACATTTTGGCTTGAAGTTCAATTTTTTCCTTATTTTGGTCCAACAATGGGTTTAGGAAATTTTTTCACTAGTGGGTGATAGGTGTGCGATGCGACTGGTCGCATTCTTTTTCTGTTAAGCCCCGAATTAATCGAAAAATTATTTTTCACTAAGGGTCATCTAAAGACTTAAGACCACCCTTTTCCTACACAAGTTTTCCCCTTAAAATTAACATGAAGTCAAATTTGTGAAACATGCGCAAGTTTTGAGACACCCAAGAAATACCCTACAAGGCATTTTTCCAAGGCACATGTGAGGTGTTACATTATCTCCCTCTAAGGAACATTTGTATTGAATGTTAAGGAAATATATATAAGAGGAGTGATTAGAAAAATTTTAGCCCAACATGAATGCTATCCATGCACTTAAACATTATTCTCTGAAGTTCCAAACATATACATGAAAAATCACCAAAACTTGTTAACATGAACACGTATACATACAAAAATGACATGATACGTGAAAATTAAGACTTGACATCATATATAGAAATTTAATTTGTTACCTTAGGGTTGAATGAGTGAACGTGGTACATATATCACTTATTCATCTTTGCTTCAACTTCCCAAGTGGCGCTTTCGACTTGTTGATTCCTCCAAATGACTTTGATGAATGCCACATCTTTGTTTCTCAACCTCTTTACTTGCCTATCTAATATTTACATTGGAACCTCCTCATAGGTCAAGTTATCTTCTACAACGCCCACAGCTACCAACGGTGCTATAGAACATGGGTCACCAACACACTTCCTAAACAAATATACATGGAAGATAGGATGAACCATACTCATCTCTGTAGGCAACTCCAACACCTAGGAAGCCTTACCAATTCTCCTCAAATTTCTATAAGGCGCTACAAACCTTGGGCTCAACTTTCCCTTCTTTCCAAACCAAACTACACCCTTCATAGGTGAGACCTTCAAATACACCAATTCATCAACATCAAACTCAAGATCTTTCACTCTCACATTGGAGTAGGACTTTTACCTACTTCGAGACATCTTTACTCTCTCCCTTATCAACCTTACCTTCTCCAAAGATTCCACAAACAAATCTAGGTACAACAAAGCCATTTCCCCTATATCAGACCACCCAACTGGTGATCTACAATGCCTACTATATAAAGCTTTAAAGGAATCCATTCCAATGCTAGAATGATAGCTGTTGCTTTAAGCAAAATCAATGAGTGGAAGATGTTCATCTAAACTTCCTTTGAACTCCAAAACTGTCATAACCTAAACCTAGGGCGTAGATGTGATATGGCGAATAGGGGACCCGAAGGGACCCCGAACAAGCCTTTTAACTTATATTACACATTATTGGTCACGGAAGCATATAAAAGACAATAAAGAGCAATAATAGGGGCAAAGGGGCTAAAGGAAAACCTTGCACAGTATCATAATCAAGAAACAAGAGTCAAAATGCATATCATAGATACAAAATAAGTTCAACAAACACCACTAATACATAGATAAGAGCGGGCGCCAAGACTAAGTAACCGGGCTCACCCTCATAGTCAAAATAGAACTTAATGAAGAATGTCTCAATACATAATATGACCAATATAGTCTAAGGTCCCCGATGTGGAGGACTCACCAACTAGCTTGAGTAGTATCTATCTAGCCACGTGGAGGATGAGGATGATCAATTTGCTCACAGGTTCTTACATGGTGACATCGACATAGAGTATACGTTAGTACATTTGAATATACTAATTATGTAGGATGCAATGCAACAAAAGATGGACGTCATAATCAAAATGTATGACAATTGGCAATAGACATCATAAAACAATAAAGCATGTATGATCAATGCATAAGTAAAACATGCTTAAGCAACTCATGCTCATATAGGATATTATATGTGTGGAAGAGACCAAGCTAGATTTTCAAGGGACAAATCCCTTGGTGGTGGATGATGTTTCACCCCATCACCCTAGTGGTGTGGTACAAACCCCTCACATGATTTATGATAATCACACCTTATCACCAAGGTGGCGAAGTACAAAGTCCTTACATGGTTGATTAGTACAAACCCCACTTCAGTTACCAGAGCTTTTATCACCCCGGATCGGGTATGATCAAATGAAATACTTTATATTGAGTATATATTATACATAAGACCATTTCATCATCATATGGTCATTTATGTCATATCTCATGCTTTGGATATTCAGCTCCTCAAGAAACCACATCCAGACATTTTATCAAACACTTAGAGCATGTGTAATGCTAGTATAAAACCATGAAATACAGAGGTGAAATCATGCAATATAATTCATTGTAATACCATCAGTCAACACCTTACAACACCCTCAAGCAATATAAAACAAAAGCCCTCATCAAGTCTTATAATAGATCCAAGATTTATAGCTCAAAACTTAGCAAAAAAGTGACAACATTACATAGCTTTAACATGGTGTATAGTGATTTTCATAATAGTTAAGACTCATGAGTAAATCAATATTAAATTATGTAATTATTGAGTGAAGAAAGCTTGGGTATCAAGAGTGAAAGGATCCCAGGAAAGAAACGCACATATCTTAGCTTAGAGATGAACTTAGCGAAGATTAGAGATGGAGACTTGAATGTTGAAGAATAACCTTGAAGGGAAACCTTAGCTTGGGATAAGGGTTTGGGACTTCAATTTGGGAGTGAAAATATGGAAAAGTATTTGAGTGAGTTTTGGGGAATGTTTAGGATGATATGAGGTAAAATAAGGCAAAGTGTGGGTTAAAACACTTTCAGGAACACATAGGTCCAAGACTTAGAAGTCTTGGACCGAACTAAAAAAACAGTCCCCAAAATTAGCAGAGACCTCAATGGAAATTGAACCATGGGTTAAATTTTGATATGGTTGCTCTAAAATTAGGTTTAGACCCTTCATCCCCTACTTTTTACCTCCTGAACAAGAATATGAAGTCAAATTTTTAAAATAATGAACAAATTTTGAGATATATATAATTTGAAATTCCGTTCATTCCGAGGGACATTTTCGGACACTTTTTGGGATTGTTTGAATATATCCCCTTGGGAACATTTGTCCCCGAATGTAACTGAGATGTACAAGACAAGAATGATGCTAAACAAACTAGCCACAACAAAAATGAAACATTACTTTTAAAACACCATTTTAATAATCTCATCATAAGTGCAAAATCATCATAAGCTTGCCAACTTAAATATGAATGCATATGAATGACATAGGGGCTGAAATACATGACTTAAAATCACATAGGGTACTTAGAATTGGTACATTAGGCTTGAGTGGAGTGGAAAAGATAAGGATACCTCTTTTGTATGTCCGCTTCGGCCACCTAAGTAGCACTTTTGATTTGTTGGTTTCTCCAAAGGACCTTAACGGATGCCACCTCCTTATTCCTCAATCTTTTTACTTGCCTATCCAAAATCTGAACCGAAACCTCCTCATATGTCAAGTTATTCTCAACAACACCCAAAACATCAAGAGGCACAATCGCATTAGGATCACCAACACCTTTCCTCAACATAGAGACATGAAACGCTAGATGAACCAAAATTCATTTCACTAGGCAACTTCAATTCATAAGCCACCTTGCAAACCCTCCTCAAGACCTCATAAGGACCAATATATATTGGACTCAAGTTTTCCAATATACCAAAATGGACACACTTATCATTGGGGAAACTTTAAAATAAACGCAATCACCCACTTTGAATTTAAGGTCTCTTCTTCTCACATTGGCATAGGATTTTTTATGACTCTGGGCCGTCTTTAACCTTTTCCTAATCATCCTAACATTCTCAAGAACCTTCATGACCAGATTTGACCCCAATAAAGCCACCTCTCTAACCTTAAACCAACCAACCGGTGATCTACAACGTCTCTTATAAAGAGCCTCAAAAGGTGCATACCGATGTTAGAGTGACAGCTATTGTCGTAGGCGAACTCAATCAAAGGAAGTTGGTTATCCCAACTACCCCTCCACTCCAATACACAAGCCCTTAATATATCCTCAAGTGTTTGAATGGTTCTTTCGGCTTTGCCATCCATTTAGGGGTGAATAGACGTACTCAGGTGAACTTTTTTACCAAGACACCTTTGAAAAGGCCTCCAAAAGTGTAAAGCGAATTGTAAACCATGATCCGATATGATGGACAAAAGAATCCCATGTAACCTTACTAACTCATGGATATACAATCTTACATACTCTTCATGCCCATATTTGGTCTTAACTGATAGAAAGTGAGTCGATTTCGTCATCCTATCAACCACCACCCAAATGGAATCAAAATCTTCTCTATTGCTGGGCAACCTAACCACAAAATCCATATTAATCACCTCCCACTTTCATGTGGGGATCTTTATGTCTTGGTTTAAACGACCTGGACTTTGATATTTGGCTTTGACTTGATACTAACTATAGCTACTGGAAATGAATTTGGCAATGTCTCTCTTCATGCCTCCCTACAAATACACATCCCTCAGGTCTTTATGCATTTTGGTGGAACCGGGGTGGATAGAATAAGAAGAATTAAGGGCATTATCAAGGATTTTCTCCCTCAAACCATCAGCACAAGGCACACATAACCTACCTTGGTACTTAACGGTACCATTTCCCCCTTGGGAGAAAACCTCCACTTTGTGCTCTTTCACCAACGTATTCAATGCAAGCAAGGTGGAGTGAAGATCTTATTTTAATATTACCTCATCAACCAAAGAAGACTTAGAACCATCAACAATCACAACACCATCATCACCAACCTCTTCCAACCTAACCCCCAATCTAGAAAATTGATTCACACCCTTAGTTTTCTCCTTACCACCACCATCAACATAGGCTAGGCTACCCATAGACACCCTACTCAATGCATCTGCCACCACATTTGCCTTACCCGGATGATAATGCATACTCATATTATAGTCCTTAAGAAGTTCTAGCCTCCTTCTTTGCCTCAAGTTGAGATCCTTTTGAGTGAAGACCTATTGGAGACTCTTATGATCAGTGAACACATCCACATGCACCCTATACAATGATGCCAAATCTTTAATGCAAAAACAACGGGGGCTTACTCTAGATCATGGGTAGGGTAGTTCCTTTCATGTACGTTTAATTTTCTAGAAGATAAGTTATGGCCTTACCATTTTACATCAACACACAATCCAAACCAATCCAGGAAGCATCACAATACTCTACAAATCCCTCAAGCCCATCTAGTAGTGACAATATATAAGCAACCACAAGATCGTATTTCAGTGTTTGGAAGCTTCTCTCACATTCAACAGTCCACACAAATTTAACCTTCTTTTTAGTCAACTTTGTCATAGGGGAAGCAATGGAGGAGAACCCACTCACAAACCTTTTATACTAACCCACTAGGCCCAAGAATATCCTACTATCTTACGGGGTCAATGGTCTAGGCGAATTTCTAATCACATCGGTTTACTTAGGATCTATTTTTATACCATCTCTCGACACCACATGACCCAAGAATGCAACATCCTTCAACCAAAATTCACACTTGTCATATTTGGCATATAATATTTCCTCCCTTAATCTTTGCAACACAACCCTCAAATGCCCTATATGCTTATCTCTACTAGGCCCATGAAGATGGCTGGTGCATTGGTCAACCCAAACGACATCACAACAAACTCAAAATGCCCACATCTAGTCTGGAAGGCCATGTTGGGAATATCACACTCCCTCACCTTCACTTAATGATAACCAGATTGAAGATCAATCTTAGAGAAGTGGTAAGCCCCTTGCAATTGGTCAAACAAATCATCAATTCATTAAAGAGGATACCTATTTTTGATGGTGACCTTATTAAGTTGTTGGTAATCAATACATAGTCTAAGAGACCCATTCTTCTTCTTCAAAAACAACACAGGTGCACCCCAAGATGATTGGTTGGGACTTATAAAACCTTTCTCCAACAAATTCCTCAATTGCTCCTTTGACTCCCTTAACTCCGCCAGGGGCATACGGTAAAGGGGAATAGGAATGGATTGAGTATCAGGGAGGAGGTATATGCCAAAATCTATTTCCCTTTAGGGAGGAACATCGGGAAGGTCATCTGGAAAGACATTAAGAAACTCACTTATAACCAGAACCCACTCTATGAGAAGGACTTTGGATTCCACATCTCTAACACTCACAAGATAATGAAGACACCCCTTAGAAATCAACTTACGGGCTTTAATGCAAGATATGAACCTGACCTTGACTACCACATCATGGCTCTCCTACTCAAGGGCGGGTTCATCTATGCATTAGAATTTGACCCTACGGGTTCTACAATCAATAGAGGCATAGTATGCATGAAACTAATCAATCCCAAGAATGACATCAAAATCTACCACGTCTAATTCAACAGGATCGCAAGGCAACAACCTATGCAAAATATAAATTTGACAACTCCTATAAACTTTTGTAACAACGATACAGGCACCAATAGGAGTAGACGTTTCATATGTCTCATGCAACAACTCGGAGGCAACATGAAACTTTTTAGCAACAAAAGGGATAATAAAGGAAAAAGTGGCACCTAAATCAATCAAAGCATATACATCAAAGTCAAAGAATTTTAACGTACTGATAACAGCATCGGGGACCTCACCAACCCCTTGCCTCCCATGTAATGCATAAAACCAGTTGTTCCTCGGAGCACCATCCTGAGTACCACCTCTCCCAATGGGATCGCATTTGCATCCTGCCCCTTGCCACGGTTTCTTAGACAATCTACCTTCTTATGACCAAGCTCCTCATATTCATAGCATGTATTAGAACCCTTCAAACATGGGCCTCAATGGATCCGTCCACATTTAGGGCACCAGTCAATAGGAGCCATCCCACTAACACCTTGAGGCCTAGGGAAGTCATTGACAAACCCCTATTAGTAGCATGAAAATGCCCTTGGCCTTGATGAAATCTAGCACCCTTTTGGAATTTACCCTCAAATTAGGCCCTCTTGGCCTCATGCCCCCTTTTCTTCCTCAACTTTTCTTCCTCCTTTTACTTAGCATATGTCATCAATCGAGACAAGTCCATGTGACTAATTGGCATGGCGGACCAGCTTTCTTCACTTACCAAGCCGGAGACCCTATCACGAATTTATTCATCCTAGATCTAGGATCGGTCACCAAAAAAGAAGCATACTTTGAAAGTTGATTAAACTTGAGGAAATACTCCCTCACCCTCATAGCACCTTGTTTCAAGTTCATGAACTCTACCATCTTATCTTGCCTATGCTCAAGTAGGAAAAATCAATTAAGGAAAGCTAATTTGAACTCTTCCCAAAGCACCAAATTACCAATCCCCTTCTCACCCTTCTATTGATCATGTAATATTTTGGATACCCCTTTGAGTTGGTAAGCCGCCAACTCCACCTTTTCATTCGGCCAACACCCATGATATTTAAAATTTTGTAGACCTCATCAATGAACTCTTGTGGATCTTCATCAACCTTTGACCCATAGAACACCTAAGGATTAATCCTCATGAAGTGTCTTACCCTAGCTCCCGAGGTAGTGGCATAAGGGGATTGGGCTGCTTGATTGACTTTGTTGGCCACAACTTAGGCAAGCATAATGAGAGCATCCCGGAGCTTACAATTGATAGGTTGATCCTCAGAAGTTTGGGCCCTTCTTCCTCGAGTGTTTGGCATGATCCAGCATAGCAAAGAACAATCATTAGGGGGAAAACTTATCACAACTCTATAGCATGATTAGAATTTGAAGAAGGGAAACATTTACTAAAATATCTCAGAGCCTTCTATTCATAGTCATGGCGCACTTCACAACCATGAATAGGACTCTAATCAACTCAATGTGTTAGACTTCAAGGATCTATCAACGTAGTGCTTTGGTACCATGTTTTTCATGACCCAATCTTACGGCCTAGACGTGATATGGTGAATAGGGAATCCAAAGGGACATCAATCAAGCCTCTTAACTTGTCATTACACATCATTGATCGCGAAAGCATATAAAAGACATTAAAGAGCATGAATAGGGGTAAAGAGGCTAAGGGAAAAGCTTGCACAATATCATAATAAAGAAACAAGAGTCAAAAATCATCTCATAGATATATAACATGTCCAACAAACATCTCTAATACATGGACAAGAGCGGGGGCCAAGACAACGAGATCAAGCTCACCCTCATAATAAAAATAGGAAATAAAAAAGAGTGTATCAATAAATAAAAAGAGCAACATAGACTAAGGTACCCGAAGTGGATGACTGACTAACTAGCATGAGTAGGATCGAGTTGGCCACGTGGAGGAGGAGGATGATCAACTTGGGCACGGGTTCCTAACATGGTGATATCATGTAGGCATAGAGTTTGTGTTAGTACATTTGAATGTACTAACTATGTAGGTAGCAATACAACAAGAGATGGATATCATAATCAAAATGCATAAAAATGAGATATAGCCATCATATAATAATACGACATGTATGATCAATGCATAAGCAAAACATGTTTAAGTAACTTATGCTCATATAGGATATCGTATGTGTAGAAGAGACGAACCTACATTTTCAAGGTACAAACCCCTTTGTTGTGGATGATAGTTTCACCCCATCACCACAGAGGTGTGGTATAAACCCTTTACATGGTTGATGATAATCACACCTTATGAAGATGGTGGCGAAATATAAACCCCTCACATGGTTGATGAGTACAAACCCCCACCTCGTTATCCAGGCTCTTACCCCCCAGATCAGGTATGGCCTAATGCAACATTTTATATAGAGGATATCATATATATAAGCTTATTTCATCATGATATAGTCATTCATATCATATCTCATGCTTTGGACCTTCAACTCCTAAAGAAACCATATTCGTACATTTTATCAAACACTTAGAGGGTGTATAATGCTAGTATAAAACCATGGAATATAGAGGTACAATCATGCAAGAAAATCCATTGTAAAACGATCAATATACACCTTGCAACACCCTCAAGAAATATATATCAAAACCCCTCATCAAAACATACAATAAATCCAAGATTTATAGCTCAAAACATAGCAAAACATCACAACTTTACATAGTTTAAACATGGTGTACAGTGATTTTCATAATAGATAAGACCAATGAATAAATCAACCTTAAATAATCTAATTTTTTAGTAAAGAGAGCTAGGGTATCATGGGTGAAAGAAGCCCATGAAAGCAACCCAAATACCTTATCTTAGAGAAGAACTTGGTGAAGATTGGAGATGGAGACTTGAAGCTTGAAGAGAAGAACCTTGAAGGAGAATCTTAGCTTGGGATGAGGGTTTGGGACTTGAATTTGGGAGTGAAAATATTGCTAAGTGTTTGAGTGAGTATTGGTGAATGTTTAGGATGATATGAGGGTGAAATAAGGCTAAATATGGGTGAAAACACATTTGGGAACACTTAAGCCCAAGACTTAGAAGTCTTGGACCGTACTAAAAAAAGCAGTCCCCAAAAAAACAGAGCGACATGAAAACCTCACTAGAAATTGCACCATGGGATTTTTTAAATTTTATATGGTGCTCTAAAATCACAGATAGACCCTTTTTCCCCTAATTTTGACCTCTTGAACAAGAATATGAAGTCAAACTATCAAAATAATGAACGGATTTTGAGATATCTAAAATTTAAAATTTTGAGCATTTTGAGGAATATTTTCGGTCACTTTTTAGAGTCTTAAAAAACATAAGCCTAATAATATCCTCAAGAGTTTGAATTTTCCTTTTCACTTGATCATCCGTTTGAGGATGAAAAGTCATTCTAAGCTTGACTTTGTTACCAACACTCTTTTGGAAGGATCTCAAAAAGTGCGAAGCGAATTGAGCACCATGATTAGAAATAATAGACAATGGTACCCCATGCAACTTAACCTACTCAAGAATATATATCTTAGCATAATATTAGGCACCATAAGGTGTTTTATTTGGTAGAAAGTGAGCCGATTTTGTCATTCTATTAACAGTAACACAAATAGAATCAAAGTGCTTTCTAGTCTTTGGCGAACCAATCATAAAATCCATGTTTATCTCTTGCCACTTCCAAGTAGGAATTCCTACACCTTAGGCTAGGACAACCAACCTTTGATGTTCGACATTGACTTGTTGGCAATTATGACAACTGGCTAGAAACTTGGCAATATCTCTTTTCATACCGGCCCACTAATACACCTACCTCAAGTCTCTATACATCTTTGTAGAACCGGGATGAATAGAATTGGACGAATTATGTGCCTTTTTCAAAATAAAATCCCTTAACCATCAACATTAGGAACACACAACCTACCTTTGTATCTAAGGACACCATCTTCCCCTTGGGATAAAACCTCCACTTTACCATCTTTTACCGCTTTCTAGCAAAGTGGGGTCAAGGTCCTATTTGGATTTGACCACTTCAATCAAAGATGATTTGGACCCATCAATAACCACCACACAGTTTTATTCAACCAAACGCCCAACCCAGATAACTGGTGAACTTCTCTAGTCACTTTTATATTGCCATCATTAACATTAGCTACACTTTCTAAGGACACTCTACTTAGAGCATTAGCAATAACATTACCTTTGCTGGAATATAGTGCACACTCATGTCATAATCCTTAAGGAGTTCTAATAACCTTATTTGCCTCACATACTAGAGACTCTTGTGATTGGTGAATATGTCTACATGAACCCCATACAAATAATTACACTTTATTTTCAAAGCAAATACTACGTCCGCCAATTCAAGATCAGGGATGGGATAATTACGTTCATGCACCTTTAGTTTCAGAGAAGCATGTGCTAGGACTTTGCCATTCTGCATTAATACACAGACCAAACAAACCCTTGAAGTCTCACAATAAACCACAAGCATTCTAACCCTTCCGGTAGAGCCAAAATAGGAGCGGATGTAAACTTGTATTTCAAAGTTTGAAAACTACTTTCACATTCGTCGGCCTAAACAAATTTTTCCTTCTTTTGTGTCAATTTTGTCAAAGGGGAAGCAATTTAAGAGAAACCATTAACAAATCTTTGGTAGTACCCCGCTACGCCAAGCAAACTACAAATATTTGTTAAAGTCAAAGGCCTAGGCCAATTTCTTATCACTTCCCTCTTCTTAGGGTCCACTTTAATTCCATCACCCGACACCACATGCCCTGGGAATGCAACTTATTTCAACCTAAATTCATATTTACCAAATTTAGCAAACAACTTATCAACCCTCAAAGTTTGTAACACTACCATCAAATGATTCACTTTCTCTTCTTCACTTCGGGAGTAAATCAATGTGGCATATATGATGACAACCACAAACATGTCAAGGTAGTGTTTAAAGACCCTATTTATGAGATCCATAAATACCGTCGGTGAATTAGTTAAGCCAAATGACATCACCATATATAAAATATTCCCATACCTCATTCAAAAAGTCATTTTAGGAATACCACACTCCCTCACCTTCATTTGGTTGTATCTAGACTGAAGGTCAATCTTAGAAAAAATGACTAGCCCATTGTAGTTGATCAAATAGGTTATCTATCATTGGAAAGGGATATGTTTTCTTTATAGTCACATTATTGAGTTGTCGGTAGTTGATGCACATTCTAAGTGAGCCATCTTTCCTCCTAACAAACAACACTGGTGCACAATGGGACTGACTAGGCCTTATAAAACCCTTTCCCAATAAATCATTTAATTGATCTTTCAACTCCTTCAACTCTGTTGGGGCCATATGGTAAGGGGGAATGGAAATGGGTTATGTATCAGGGGGAAGGTATACACCAAACTCTATCTCCCTTTTGGGAGGGACATTGGGAAGCTTATCGGGAAAGACATCAAGAAACTCATTGACCACCGGAACCAACTCAATAGGAGGGACTTTAGACTCAATATCCTTAACGCTCACAAAATTGTGAGTGCAACCTTTAGAAATAAATTTTTGATCCTTAACACTAGAAATGAACCTACCATTGACCACCAAATCAAGACCTTCAAACTTAAAGACAGGCTTATTAGGAAATTGGAACTTAACCTTATGGTTTCTACAATTAATGAAAGAATGATATGCATGTAACCAATCGAATACTAATATCAAAATCCAGCATGTCAAGCTCAATAAAATCACAAGAAAATACTTTATGCAATATAGACATGGGACAAAACCTATAGACTCTTCTAGCAATAATGGACTTACCAACAGGAGTACCTCAAAGGGTTAACATAACATTTCGGGACACACATAAAACTTATTAGCAACAAAAAGAGTAATGAAAGAAAGAGAGGCACACAAATCCAATAAAGCATACACATCATAATAAAAAACCTTTAACATACTAGTAACAACATCGAACACCTCATCCACTCCTTGTCTCCCTTGAAGAGAATTAAATCCATAGTGACATGGAGAACCCCCTTGTTGGCCTCCTAGTGCCCACTGATCAACATGAGCACCTTAACCTCAAGGAAGACTATCTTTACCATTTTTTTGAGCATGTGGACAATCGACAATTTTGTGACTCATCATGTCACACCTAAAGCATGCACTTATGTTCCTCCAACATGTTCCACTATGATTTCTCCCTTATTTTAGGCACCTAAGATGGGTTACTCCACTATTTCCACCTTGAGCCTTAGAGTTGGCACTTTATCATTAGTAAAATTTTGGTTTTGAGCATTGGATGACCCTTGACCTTTGAATTTTTGACCTTGTTGGAAACAACCACCCATAGTACCTTGAAAACCACTATCATACCAAGACTCTTGGATGCCCCCTCTCTTTCTTTTCTTAAGTTTCTCCCTTCAAGTAGCTCAGCATGAGCCATTAGCCGAGACAAGTCCATATCCCCCACAAGTATAGTGATACGGTATTCTACATTCACCAAGTCTGATACCCTTCACACAAACTTGTTCATTGTTCCCCTAGAGTCAACAACCAGGTGACAAGCATATTTTTAGAGCTTGTTGAACTTAAGGGAATACTCCCTCATACACTCATGGAGCTTTTTTAAAGATTCATGAACTCCATCATTTTTGCCTCTCTCAATTCAATAAGGAAGAAATGATTGAGGAAAGCATCCTTAAATTCCTCCCATATGATGCGATCATTGTGTTCCCTCTATAGTTTACATTTAAAAAACCAAATTTGTTCAAGGCCGTTTAGCTGTTAGGAACAAGTTCCGCCTTATCTTCTAAACTCACCCCTATAACAGCAAGCACTTTATACTTCTCATCAATGAATTCTTAGGGGTCCTCTTCTGTTACGGAGCCATAGTACTCTGCAGGTTCATACTTGTAAAATCCCTCACTCTTGAAGCTAGCGTGGCAGCATGAGGAGTCCAAAGCTCCTTGGTTCAATTGGTTTTCACGGCTGGTGCCAATATGAAATAACATTTCGGTATTCCATATGTGTGACCCCTTCTACTTGGGGAGCTTGTGTAACCGGAGGGGCCAGACCATCCTCGGGCATGGGAGCTCTATGTTCCATTCTCCTTGGTTGCGGCATGATCTAAAAGAGCAAAAGACTACCCTTTAGGAAAGGAAACCTTATTTTAAATCTAAAGCATGACATAGATCATGAAGAAGTAAACCATTTCCTAAGACACCTCATAGCCTCCTATTCAAAGTTGTGACATGCATCAAAACTATGAACAAGACTCTAGTTGATGTAGTGTGTTGAATTTTCGAGGACCATCAACAAATCTAGTGCTCTAATATCAAGCTTGTCATAACCCAAGCCTAGGGCCTAGACATGACATCGCAAATGAGAAACCCAAAGGCTACCCAAACAAGCTTCTTAACATATCATTAGCACTTCCTTGGTTGCGGAAGAATAATTAAACAAGTAACAAATGATTCTAATGGGAGCGGGACTTTGGACTCATGCTGTAGGGATGTTATAGGGAAAAGGAATTGCATGAATCACACAACAAATAAAGTCTAAGGGGCGAGTAAGTATGACTTATGCAATGGGGATGATTTACGGACTTGAGACATCCATCTCATCATCAACATACAACAGGAATAGAAGGGAATAAAGGGACTACGAGAAGTTTTTCATAATTGCATAGTCATAATAAGAGTCAAGCTCATTACATAAATATCTATATCCAACAACATCTCTAGTACGAATTGAATGGGGGCTAAGACATCTCCAGGGCTTACCTTCAAAATATAAATACCCAAAAAAAAAGTCAAGTCTTAATGAAAGCATGAAATTAAGGTGGATAGTATCCCCGGAGGAGAGGACTCAACAATAATAATCTTCAAACAATCCTGATAGAACATGGAGGAGGAGGAAGAATAGGAGTTTCGGTCCATACATGGTTAGATCATGTAGGCAAAATATATGCATTAGTACTTGAAATGTACTAAGTATGCCTGGTGCAATGCAAGAAGGAAGAATAATTCATAATTAAACAACATGCATATTCGTAGTAAATGTATATAACCTAAATATGACATGAATGATCAGCGCTTAACCAAATATATGCATGAAAACTAATTACATTATGTGACATATCATACATAGGAAGGAAGGGACAATAGCTGACAAATAAGATCAAGTGAGCTACTATGTGGAATCCTAATATTCACTCCATAGCAAAAAAGGTCTGGTCTACTTTTTCAAAGTAAACCATCCACTCACCTTATGATATAACCTTTTCGGAGAATATTGACAAATATCCCAACCTAATGGCATGGCCTTTCTGGAGGGTGTCGCAAGATATACTTATCTTACACCATAGCCTTTTGGGTAGGTGTCACAAGATATGTTTACCTTACGGCATGACCTTTTCAGTAGGTATTAAGATATGTCCTTACTTTAAGATACAATCTTTTCAGTAGGGATTACAATGTAATCTACTTTACAACATAACCTTTTTGGCAGGTATCACACAATACCCTATGGTGGCATATAGTTATGCGACAATGGTTAACCTCCAAGGTTTGCTTGGTGCTAGGTTGACAATCCCATGGAATACTCAATTCATATACATATTTATAGGTTACATAATTTCATAACTCATGGTATCATCATAAGAGTAGCCCATCAAACCATCACATCATAATATCAGTAAAGGGATTCACATCATTCACACATTTGTAATATTCTCATGAGCTCATAGCATGCATAATAACCCTTCAACAAATACAATATTTATAATTCACATGTATTACAATATGGCTCTTGTCAACGTAGGATCTTGTCAAATACTTTAGTTAACATGTGATTGGTAATATACACATAAACTTGAAATAATGTAATTCAAGAATATAGATCAAGAGAGGAGTAAAATGAATTCATTTTAAAGTCATTCAAATCAACCCACCAACATTGTAGTATAACCCTCTTTTCGGGTGTCATAAAATCCAACTAAAATCTACAAGTTCTTTTATAGTTTTTCATAGCATTATCGATTACGTAATTTAAATATCATAAAATCCATCAAAATACCAAACTCCAATGGTATTTAAGCATAATAAAATCATTACTTGAAGAATTCAAACTTAAATCATGTGTATAATGCATAATAAAAATTACCTATAAAGTATACAACCTTACAATCATGAGATTTGATAAAGATAGAAGGATTGGCTTCATACGTGGACAAATCTCCATGAATGACGCCTACGTACCTTACTTTTGGAGTTTTCTTGAAGAAAGACTTGAGGAAGACTTGAGGCTTCAATTGGGTTCTTGAAATCCAAAGCAAGTTCTTGGGGTATTTTGAATTTAAAGCAGGGGATTGTGAGGAATTAAGAGGAATTTTGTGAGGGGATGTTTTGAGTGTTCTAGGGCTTGAAAATGGCTGAAGAGTAAGGCATTCCGGTTGATATAGGCATTGGGTTATTACAAATTCTTCTTAAGTGAAAACTGGAAACTAAGGAACTTTTTGAATTATTGCACGATAGGTTCGCAACACAGACTTGTTACGGAGTAGTACATTTTTGTGTGAAGTTCAATTTTTTCACTATTTTTGTCGAGGAATGGTTTTAGGACATTTTTGAACGAGTGGGTGGCAGGTCTATGATGCGGACTGGTCACATACTTTTCTGGTTAAGCCCCAAATCACTCAAAAAATTATTTTCGCTACAAGTCATCTAAAAAACTAAGACCACCCCTTTCCTACATAATCTTGCCTCCAAAAAATGAATATGAAGTCGTATTAGCGAAATCATGTATGGGTTTTGAGATATCCGAGAAATACACTATAGAATATTTTTAGAGGCATGTGAGAGGTGTTACACATCAATAAGCAACTTTACTTTATATCTTTTATTTACTTTTGAGATGATTCTTTTGGTGGTCCTAACAGTTTGAGCTGTAGGACTGTAAAAATAACATGTGACATGTAACTATCATGCAAGACAATACCACAATGAAAAGAGTAGGTTACACAACTAATGAAATGCATAGGAGATGAGACAACACACAAACTTTATTTAGGAAAAAAAGAACTCGTGTATCTTTGTACCAAATTATGTATGTGGATTTGACAATGGGTATGTATGGGATCATATGAACATCTTAAACAGTGTTAGTTATGTAAGAGTTTGTAAGTGTCTCTAAGTGCCAAGGAAGAACTTAGAATGCCTTACATAACTCGTTGTACCACCTCGTTATTACCTCAAAGTAACCTCCTTTTTCCTAAACATTTATCTACAATAGAGTAGATGATAAAACCAGTATTAACAGCTAATAAACACATCTTGGCAGTCCAATCTCATAAAAAATTATGCTCAGGCAGCATGCCTGCAACTATCAACCCAAAGGCATTTTTTTGAGTTTTTTTCCTTCTCTAAGAACATTGGTCTAATACACACCATAATTTACATGACATATGCAGCTTATTATAGTCGCATAATATGCTTATAATAGCTCACAACGTACAACATATAACAATTCCACACAACACAAAATTAGGTAGCATTATATTACATCCTTTCTCTAATATTTAAAACGACAACAGTCCACACCTATTCGAACTTTAACCAAACTTTTCTCAACATTTGTACATACCGAACCAGTCCTAAAATAGTTGTAAAATAGATGGAGGATGAGAGACCATAGTACACAATCAATCAGCCCACAATTCGTACTAATAACACATTATGGATAATACACTACAACTCGATGATTTAAGTAAACCAAAGTGGTGCAGCGACCTTACCTTACAATTTATGACCTAAATCTTGTTAAAAACATCAATCTCCCTTTTTAATCAAGCCAACCAAGAAGAGAAGTGTCTCTTCATATACAAGAAAAGTGTCCAATAATTTTTAGAACAGATGTTGTCAAAACTTCAATATAAGCATAACCAGCTTATTTCTCTTGTTGTTCATGGAAAAAATCATACTAAATAAATAAGTATTGTTACTTACCTTAATCTTGAAGAAGTAGGGCTTCTCCAAGAACACAAAAAGTTTCTTGTGGCTACTTTTTAAAGTCAAGAAAGAGTAACAAAGAAACTTTGTACAAGTTGAAATATTTCCAAGTTTAAAATGACCAAAATGAGCTGGCTTTAATCCCCTTTAACAAGACCCATATTTACCAGATTTCTCCTCTATTCTAAGAAATATTTTAGCAGGTTGGTGATGTACCTACTTGGCCCTTTCAATTGGGCCTTAATGGGGTATAATCGATGGGCCTTGGCTGCCCATTTTTCTCTTTTCACTTCACTTAATTTGGTCCCAAATCATCAAGTAGTTTGTAGATGTACTTGGTCCCTTTTTCTATTAATCTTGGGCTGCAAAAATTATTCCATTATAATTCTAAGCCATGGGCTCACATTAAACCCTGTACATGGGATTCATTCATTACTGGACTTGGGCTAATTTTGTGTTGGGTCTCGTCTCTACGCCATCTTTGTTTTACATAATTTGGATCTCAAGTGAGTTCAGTTATGTATGAATTAATCTTCCCTATCTACCTATCCTATTTAACCTAAGCACGTAGGTGACTCACTTGCTAGCTTCCTAAGTCCCTCAAGTAAATCACTTCTCTTACTTTGTGTAAGGCCACGAGCTCCTTAATTCAACTTAAAACTTACATACACTCACTCATGTTAAGTGTTAGACATTAATATAGCCCTCCAGTCTAAAAGTTAGGCACTTTTAAAAATTGGTGCTCTATTGATCAAACCATATCATGTTCTATATGCATAGGACTATTACACATAAAATGTGGGGTGTTACACCCTACATAAGGATGCTCATGTGCTACAGGTTTGATTCATGTATGTCTACCCATTTCCTTTGTTTTATGAGTTCTATCTGTATTGTGTTCTTCCTATTTTACATATACGGTACGTCTTTCGTACTGACCCCTTCCTTCGGGGGGAGGGGGTGGGGCTGCATTCATGCCCGCAGGTACCGACGAGCAGGTGCGAAACCCTCTTTCCTAGGATCTCCAGTTTGCAGCTATAGTGCCCTTTTTTGTTTTAGGAGCCAGCTATTGGTAGCTTCTCATATTCACACGTTCTGTAATTGTGTTATGTATGTGCATGTACTGTTCAGCATAGATGTCTAGATGTCTGTGGATACTAGTGGGTCGGGGGTATATGAGAGATAATTGAGTACATGGTTTATGGTTTGATTTTGGTACTTGATCAGGCAGCGAGACCGCATTATTTTATGTATGAAATGATTATTAGGCGGCTGGACCGCAACGGAGACCTTGTCCGCCCGCATTTATGTATACGTATAAAGAGATATGTATTTGTATTGTTGTATGGGATGTTTCTGGATTTTATTTACAGGTGAGGTTAGTTAATAAAATAGAAGAAACTCTGCCAAAATTTCGGCAGGTGTCCAGGTCGAAAAAATGAGGAAGTTTAGATTAGTATGTGTCTAGGCGCCCCTATCGGGCACTGGTCACGACCCTAGGTTGGGATGTCACAGAGTGGTATCAGAGCGGTCAGTCCTCGGAGTGTCCACAGACCGTGTCTAGTAGAGTCCGGTGTATCGGTGTGTTGTGCACCACATCTATACACAGGAGGCTACAGGACATTTATGATTCTGCTCTTTCTTCTATTCTTAGATCGTGCATTAGAATAGTGGTAGTAGGATGAATCCCTCCCTGACTAAATCTATATTGATTTCAGATATACCACCGAGAAGGGCTCCAGCAGCCCGAAGAGGCAGGACCCCAGCAACAGGACGGGGTCGAGGAACTACAAGGGCTCATGATTAGATAGAGCTAGAGGTAACTTACCTGGCAGCGGGATCAGTCACCTCGTCGGCTCCAGAGGTTCAGGTATCAGAACCTCCACCTCTACAGCCCGCTTTAGAGATCAGGGAATTAAGGGAACAGTGCAATTGTGGCCCAGCAGACCCATAGACAGGAAGCGGGGAGCAGCCAACCTGTCCGTCGGGAGAGTTCTCAGGTTCGCGACTTCTTAGCATGCAAACCACCGCAGTTTTTTGGGACGAAACTGGCAGTTGACACTCAAGGGTTCATAAGACAGATGTAACAAACTCTTAGTGTTATTGGGGCCTCAGAGACGGAATCAGTAGAGTTAGCATCATATCAATTACGGGGCGTGGCGTCAAATTGGTATGAATCCTGGAGATTGTCCAGGAGTGTGGGTACTGGATCGTCTATGTGGGATGAGTTTTCAGAGATGTTCCTAGCTCACTTCTTGCCTCCTGAGCTCCGGCGCGCTTGAGAAGACAGATTTTTGAGTTTGAGGCAGTGGGGCCGATCCATTCGGGAGTATAGCATGGAATTTGATGCTTTAGCTGTGTATGTTGCAGCCTACGTCTCCAGCATGACCGACCGTGTGCACGGGTACATTGTAGGGCTAGATTCATATATTGTGGATGGTTGTATGATACTGGCTACTCAATCGGGAATGGATATTGCACGAGTCCAGGCTTATGCATAGGGCATGGAGGACAGGCATAGTAGACGCCAGGGTGACAAGTTTGGGGATACAAATAAGTTTAAGAAGGCCAGATCATCTGGGACGTCAGTCGAGTTCCAAAGTAAACAGTCTCAGCCCTATCGGAGTGGTCCTCCTTCTCGCCCGGCACGGAGTACCCCAGCATCAACCCCCGGTAGGAGACCAAATCTTACTAGCCAGTCAGCACCAGGTCCCAGCAGACAGCAGCAGACTACTATAACCCAGTGTCCTACTTGTGGTAAACGACATCTGGAAGAGTGCTTCTGCACTACTGGTGCATATTTTACGTGCGGTAGACAGGGCCACTAGATGAGGAATTGTCCTTATAGAGCTGGTACAAAAGGGTCGGTTCAGTCACCTAGTACAGTTGGGGCATATTCTTCGGCCTCAACAGCTATACGCCCTGCAGGGTGGGGTTCTCCAATAGTAGCGGGTCGTGGCAGAGGTCGTGGCACAGCTCCAGGTTCCAGCGGTCCTTTGAACCGCATTTATGTCTTGGCCACCCGACAGGACCAGGAAGCATCTCTGAATATCATTACAGGTATACTTTTGATCTTTACTCGGGAGGTGTATGCATTGATTGATCCTGGCTCTACGTTGTCATATATT